>JAQHUG010000040.1:5573564-5614017 GCA_028555095.1 Dicrostonyx torquatus
GTATTTTTTACCACTGAGTGGGTATAAGGTAGAGCAAAAAGCACATAGGAATGCTGTCTGATACTAGGCATTTAATCAAGTGGAGCCCAGAAGTGGGGCTGCACGTGCTTCAGGGAAACACATTTCCTGTCAGCTTTACGGTGTCTTCTAGAGAGGTAGTCATGTGGTAAAGACACTCGTATATGCGACCATCTTCATAGATAGTAAAATTCACCGCGGATGGGTCAGAGCCATAAAACAGGAGAGTTGGAGGCCATCACAGCGGTGAGTGATGGATATTTTCATGTAAGAAGCCAAGGAGCTACCAAAGTGGTGTTAACCATGGCATGCCTGAGTCTCGTGCTGTGTTCCTTTACCCACCGTGTGTCTGAGGAGACCAGAAGCTCCAAGCATGCCTGGGTCTCCGGTGGTTCCTCTTGTCCCTAAGAACTTCTGCTGGACAAATAAACAAGGGTCTCACACCCAGTCACAGTGATGCTTCTGCAGAAGCAGGAGGGGATGTTTACAAGGATGGCACGGGGCCTAAGCCAGCTCAGAGACTACCTTCCTTCTTTCTTCACGTCTGGTTGGAAGCACCCCGCCTCGCTTGCCTGCAAACTCCATCAGCTTTTAAAAGGTTTTTCATTGCCACTAAAATTTAAACTTCCCAATATCTCCTCTTCTCCTCTCTATTATGTTGTAGATGGTTTTCCTATTCTTATGGATTGCTTACCCTTCTTCCTCTTCTTCTTCTTCTTCTTCCTCCTCCTCCTCTTCCTCCTCCTCCTCTTCTTCTTCTTCTTCCAACTTACTATGCATTTTTTTTTGGTTTGGCTTTTATGTCTGTTTTGAGGATGTTTGTTGATTAATCATCTAAAACTCCCTTTTAGAATACCCCACATTTAAAAGTAAGAAAATAAAACAATTGATAAAAGACAAAGGAGAGGAGCGGAGTTCTCATCATCGGTGAGTCTCTTATTCCGAAGGCTCCAGATTCTGCTGGAATCTCCTGAAACCTCTCTACTCATCTGGTTTTGTTAGGATCCATCTCTGTTGGAAAATCTAGTTTAAGCTGCCTGGCAGTCTGAAAAAAAAAAGAGGAAGATCTATTAATTTAATCATTTGTATGAATCACGTCTAAATGATCTCAGCAGAGAAAATGTGTAAGCCATTTAAATCCCATCACTACATATTATATAATAATTACTGCTAATTCCAGTTTGGATGGGCCACAATTTGGCTTTCCATCCCCTGCTTCTGCATACAGAGAATTGCAATGACCTCACCGGATTGAGCCTGTCCAGCCTTTAGGCTTTCTTTGGCCCTCCTCATTAGGAACTTAATAGCCACATTCCGCTTCGAGGGTCCAGTCAACTCCTAGTGTGCTTCGTGCCGGTAATTAGCATTCATTTTGTGATTTCAGAGTTCAAGCTCCTCGCTGAACAGAACCCTGTGTTAATCACTACTGTCTCTCTCCCTTTGACTCTGATCTGTCACTACCGTGCGGCTTGTCCCATACCTAATTTTTTGCCCTTACCAGCCGACTAGCACCTCCGCATCCCACAGAGTCAGAATTGGCAACTTTTGACAGATCTGTAATCATGCCGTACTCATCAACGCCATGCCCGTTAGTCATCTCATTTCCACATTCTAACAGTTAATATGCCTTAATTTCTCTCACTTTGTGAATATTTAATTCCTCCCTTTTCAACATCATTTTTAGGTTGTGTGAATCATTTTCAAAGCCTTTGCTCTTCTCCCCGCACCATCATCTGCATATTTTATGAAATGGCGCAGTTAAGTCTCCGAGGGCTCTTGAGAAAGATGGAGCTGGCAACCTGCTCATTAGCTGTGTACCTGGGACTGTGTGAGTCCCAGATAATGGCCAGCTCCCATCTGGATTGGAATTAGGATTCGCTGACAAATTATGGCCAGAATCTATCCCGGGGATGCATCGCTTCTTGGTGCCTACACCTTCTTTCAGAGAGTTCTAGAAAACTGGCTTGGGGTGGGAGTAGGGAGTCTCACATCCTGGCACCTGAGGCAGTCTGGTTCTTGAAGTGGAGACACCCAAGCTTCAGCACGTCATCACCTAGAAAGGAGACAGAATTCCCCTGAAAGGACCCATGCTGAAGGTCAGGTGGTGTGACCCACAGCTTTTACACATGCCAGAAGTTGGTTTTCTCCAGAGACCAGTGACCAACTGTCCCTGTCTGGCTAGGACTCGGGTTTCCCAGGGTGAGAGACTTACAGTTGGGATGGTTCTAAGAGGATGCTGTCACTGTGCTGCGGTTCACTCAGGGGCCCTGTGAAATGCTCCCAGCAGCCAGCCTTGGAACTGTGGAATGAGCCAAGTCATCTCTTTCTCTTTATCGTAAAGACTTCTTCAGGGAGAGACCACAGCGCCAGAGCCAGCAAGCTGAGCGTGAGTGCTGCAGACTTACTGGCTGCAAGTAACATCCAGAGCTTCCGTATAAAATCCAAGATTCCCGCTTCTGAAACACAGAAGACAAGACTGCAGCAGATCTCTGTTCTTTGTGGGAATGATGTGGGCAGCGAGAGCCACACAACACCTGGCCCTGTAGCTGGGACATCTGCTCTGTCTCTTTATTTTCTCTGGCTGGATCCATCCATCATGTGGACCTCTTTGGTCTCAGTTTGCGTCTGTTTTGCGCTTCTGGGTTTACCTTAAGAGCCCTGGCCCGTGGTGTACCCACCAACTCTCTGCCCCATCGTTATCTTCACTGTCTTTCTTCGTGCAGTAAAAACTCTCTTACCATGCTACACTGTAGATCTTAAACACCTTCAAAGGATCATGTGCAAAACAAACAAACAAACAAACAAACAACAAAAAAAACAGGCTTGATTGACAGCCTGGGTCACTACTGGAAGGTGTCCAAACTCTTAAAGGGTTGGGTCTAGTGGATATTGAAGGTCACTGGAGGGGGTCTGGCCTCTGGCCTCTTCCTATCCCTTCCTGGATAACCCTGAGGTGAGTGGCTTTGTTTCCTCGTGGATTCCAACACATGGTGACAGCATAGGGCCACATGGCAAAGAGTTGAAATTTCGGAGACTGAGCAGAAATAAATCTTCCCACCTCGCCCATTGATTTGTCTCATGTGTTCTGTTGCAGTGGCAGAAAGGTGGCTCACTTGTCTAGTAGACAAAGGGATCCGCCCATAATGCCATAATAAACAGAACTGAAGAAAAAAATGTACATTGAGAGAACGTATCTAAATAAATTAGTAGGCTTGGCATATACAAACTGTCCACTAAAATGGCCCTTTACCTAGTTATCAGTATCATTAGCTTTGTAGTTAAACAAAATAAAACTTAGAAAGGCCCAAAGAATGCCTTAACATGTAAGTAAACCACACAAGTAAAAACAGCGGAAGACTTACTGTTAGAATTAAAACCGTGTCATGGAGAGTAGAGGGATGATTTCATGGGAAACACTACTTTCTCTTCAAGCTAGGAGACCTGAGTTTGAATCCCCAGAACCCATGGGAAAAGATGGGTGAGCATTACCTATAACCCCAATATGACTGTGTGGGAGAAAACTGTGTACCAATCTGTTGGGATAGATTGTTGATCCCAAGAGCTATCTGGCCAGGCAGCAGGGCCAAGAGTGAGCTTCCAATTCCATGAGAGACCCTGCCTCAAAGCAATAAATAAAGAGAGCATGGCCTGATGTCCTGCTCTGACCTCTGCATGCACATCCCACTTGCTCACGCATTTATAACACATACACACACACACACACACACACACACGCACACTGCAGGCTTGCACGCAGTCACACAGAGGCAGGCATGCAGGCTACAATATCTTTTGAAAACAATACCGAGTACACCCCCAAAGCAGTTCGACCAGTTCCACAATTAAGGACGGGCTTGACCCCCTGCTGCAGAAGGCAGCGTTCCATTCTTGATGTGTTAATCACCCTCCCAGGTTCCTCTCTGCACCAGTTAATCCTCTGATACCTTCCAGCAGGCAGTAAGCCTGTGCTTTTCACACAGAGTAAACTTCAGGGGATGGACTCTGTTTCCTAAAGATTTCCTCCAGCGGAAATGGTTGTCTCCAGTAGCCATTGTGTCAGCAGGGATTTCAGTCTCAGGCAACAACGATGCAACACTAATTCCCTGGATTTACACACCCATCTCCCTCACAACAGCTCAAGGGTGCTGCCATTTATTTATTTTAAATGTTTTCCCCCTTTTAGTGGAACCTGCAGCGACACTGCTTGCTCAAATCTGTGCTCAGGGGTGACTTGGGAACCCTGTAGTTGGATGAAAAGTAGTTTGGGAACCAGGCCTCAGAGACACATGCCTTTAAGTCCAATTCTCAGGAGGCTAAGGGAGAGGGCCACCTTGGATTCCATAGCCAGTACTGGAAACTCTGTCTCTAACAAAACCAAACAAGTACTTTTGATTTTAAGTCATCAGGACCTAGGTTCGAGTCTGTGGTTGGTCCTCTGAGTTGTACAAACTGTACCATTTTGAAGAGCGTGAGAAAATTGTCCTCAAGGCTGCGGGGAGGGCACAGGGAACCCACCAGGGACAGCAGGGCCGGAAGCACTTGCGGTGGCTTTGGAAAAAGCTCTCCCATTCCAGAGGATGGAAGGAGAAGTCGGCTAGGGAGAGGGGCCAGCTGGTAAAGTGGTTGGCGTGCGAACCCGAGTTCCCAAGTTCAGTTTCAAGCACGCACATAAAAACCCACACACGGCGAAGGACCTGTGACCTCAGAGTCGGGGAGGTAGAGGCAGGTGAATCTCTGGGCTCACTGACCGGCCAGCTTCACCTGAAGGAAATGGCCATTCAACTGGCACGCACAAATTCCTTACCAGTTTCGAGGGAAGAGATTTTTCCACTTACACGGGTTCAAGCCAACTTCGGGCCTGAATAAAAACAGATATGCTGTTTTGTTTACTTAGAATATTCCTAACAGATGTGCAGGGACATTAGGGTCCCCTAGGAATATTGTTGTTGAGAGGCAGTCTTTCTTGAATTGTGTACTGGATTTTTTTTTGTTGTGTGCTAGTGAATTGGGGAAAATAGATCACCTCTGCCTTAGCGACTGGGTCTGAACATTTCAGATGACAGTGAACTTTATTTTGTGGTGGTTATCGCTCCAGACATAAAGATAATATAAGTGAATGGTTTTTGAAAGGCAATCTGAGGCACTATATACTTGAATTATAATAATAAACATTGTTAGTTTTGCAAAATAGATCATCCAGTCTCACAAATAAAAGATGATCTGGGAGCTGGAGGAGATGGCCCAGTGCACTGGAGGCCTGCTGCAGAAGCATGAAGACCTGAGTTCAAATCCCCAGCACCCATGTGAAAAGGAAATGGTGGCAGGCACCTGTAACACCAGCGCTGTCAGGGACAGAGACAGGTGACTGGACTTGCTGGCTGCCAGCCTTGTTCCAGGTGCGGGGAGAGATCCTGTCTCAAAAGAGAAAGACATAGCAATGGGAAAATACCCTCTATCTTTCTCTGTCCTTTAAATATGCATGCAAGGGTGTGCACATCTACACAAGGGTGAGCATATACCATACATGTGCATCTGTGTACACACACATACACACACACACACACACACACACACACACACACACTGAGAGAAAGGAGAGAGAGACAGAGAGAGACGAAGCTACGATTCTGCCGCCATCATCTGAAGGATCTTAAAACCTTCAAATGAGGAAGGTCCCTCCACTGCACAGCAATCCCACAATCCACTGGACCACACTGTCTAAAGAGTCCTCTTAATTTCACCCCAGGGCTGCTCTACTGTGAGAGCCATTCTGATATCTTTGAGAGGTGGCAGCCCTCCCCAAATCTTAGTCAATTAAACAAGCTATTGTTTCTGATTAAGATATCACATCCCCGAGAATAATAGCAATTAGAGCTGGAACAGGGACCCCATGGGTCGCGCAGTCCACTTCCCTGCCAGCGCTCGAGAATGTTTTACATTACACTGTAGTTTTATGTGGTTTTCCTGATCTGGTTTTAAAAATCCCAGCACCCGTCACTGTTAATTACGTTCTGGCTGGACATCTCCACCACGACTTGATCAACTTAGCATGGCCGATTCTCGCAAACTGACAGGGAATTATGGCCTCTTGCTCATCTCCGATCATCCCAGAACATTGGGCAGTTGTCGGGAATGCTTGAGGAGTAGAGGAAGCGGTGCAGAGATGTGGCTTCTTGGGGAATCGGAGGGAGGTCTTGTCAGAGTTACTGGCTGGTTCTTTGGTAGGGTCTCTCGCTTTTGGTGGACTGGTTTTTAGAAAGCTGGTGTCTCTCTGAGGGTAAGGGTTGCTCTAGGAGTTCAGGGGGTGTCATCCGGGAGGAAGATGCTAAGATTTCCCACGTGGCTCTGAACCACTTCCGCTGCATAGGGGACTGGCAGGGTCTTGGTTGGGAAAAACAGCCCTTGGGAGAGGAATGCAAAATGATGCTGAAGCAGAAATGCCGCGGCACAGCGCCGCTTTCATTCCGTCCTCAGTGCCGGCTGCTATGTTACCCAGTTTACAAGGAAAGGAACAGAAGCTAGGCCGTGGTGCACGCCTTTAATCCCAGCACTTGGGAGGCAGAGGTAGGTGGACCTCTGTGAGTTCAAGGCCAGCCAGATCTATGGAGTGAGTTCCAGGAAAGTCAGGACTACACAGAGAAACCCTGTCTCCAAAAAGAAAAGAAGAAAACCCAGAAGTCGCCATGTCACCATGCCAGTGTCACAGACATAAATTGTAGTCTAATTATAATGCATACTTTATAGGTCAAATTTAGCCTATTAGATACCTTAAAATAATATATATTAAAAAACAAAACAAACCAGAAACAAACCATCCCATCCAAAGTCACGCTGGTAGAAGCTGCTTGAGTTTTCCTTTCATGTCAGAAAGCCCGCCTTTAAATCCTTAAGTGGAACCCGGGTTTTCCCGAATTCTCCATCAGGATGCTGGAGGCCTCCAGCACAGTGCCCCCTCCCACACGGAGATCAGTTACAACATGCCGATGAAGTCTTACTCTGGTGGCTCCTGGGTCTGAGAACAGAGGAGCTAAGACCACAGGACATTCTCTATGCCCTTCATAGTGCAGAGATGCGTGACCTTCCTTCAGCATGCGTAGGGTTTTAACCCTTCTCGGTACTTAAATTGATGATTCCCTCCCGCCTCCGACACACACCAAGGAAGATTTAGTTTCTCAGTAAGCCTTAGTCATGTCTTGTAACATTTTGGGTTGTGGTAAGTGAGCGGCAGGCCTAGGGTAGAGGCTGACTTTCTCACGGTGCACGCAGCATCTCGGCCTTTTCAGTGAAAGACTACCCAGGGCAAGATGCCTGTAGGTTCGGGGCTGAGAAAGGCTCCAGCTCAATTATCACGCTCTCTTTGATAGCGTTAGCAGTCTGCCTATGGCCAAGCACAGACACTCCTGCCCCTGGCTTCCCTAAAGTTCCCAGGAATGCTCTTCTTTGCTGCATTGCGCTGTAATTGCTTGGGTTCACAGTTATTCCCATTAAGGAGCAGTCTGCTGCGAGGAGGTTGCTGCTGCTCTTGCAGAGGATTGGGCACAGTGGGTCACAAACATCTAAAACTCCAGTTCCAGGGAATCCTATGCCCTCTTCGGACCTCAGTGGGAAGCAGACACACAGGGCACATGCCCATGCCTGCAGGCAAAATCCTCATATACGTAAAATAAAATACGTAAATCTTAAACAATAAAATATCTAGACAATAAGACAAAAAATGGATGCTATAAGAATGCAAACTGGTAAAGGAGTTCAGCAGACACTGGACTAGAAGCTGGGGAGATAGTTCAGTTGGTAGAGGGGTTCTAAGGAAGCACAAAGACCCTCGTTCAAGCCCCAGAACTCACTTAAAAGCCAGTTGTGTTATGGGATGCTTTCCATGTCTGCTCAGGGTGGGGCTGGGGGAGGAGCCAGAAACCAGCAGGTGGATCCCTGGAGCTCACTCCCCAGATAAGCTAGCCTTAATGATAACCCTGCCAGTGAGGGATCTTGCTTCAAAACACAAGGTGGAGAGCTCCTGATGAATGATACCCGAGATTGTCATTTGGTCTCTGGTCTCTCTCTGTCTTCACACACACACACACACACACACACACACACACACACACACACACACACACGGAGCTAAGCCACAGATAAAAGCATGGTTTTTGTTTTTATCTGAAAAGCAAAGGACCATCAAAGACAGCAGAAGATGAGCAAGATGTTCTTTGCAGTTTTTCTTCTTCCGGTATGTTGTTTCTTTGACACATGCCAATCACCATGCCTGTACTTCCTGTAGTCTTTCCAGGACACCCTTTCTCCAAGCCTCTAGTGTCTTCTGTCTGTACCCTTTCCTTGCTGGCTCTTTCTGCTTCTGCTGGTTCTCAGGCATGGCTGCAATGCCAGTCACTCATGTCACGCCTCAGACCAACGGAATGAGAAACATGGAGGTGGCCATGGTGGGTTTTTCACAAGCTCTCTGGTAAGTGACGATTCGGATTTCTAAAACGTCAAGTCTAATCATTTCTTCTCCACTTTAAAAAAAACTCCATTTTCAAGTCCTACAGCCTTTGGTGAACACCAGGGACCTGGAGGAAATGGCTCATTTTAAATTTAGAATTGTATATATTCTCCTCTGCATGAATTTTCCTAACCTGCTTCATCAGTTAGGAATGCCCTCAGTCTCAGCTACTCAGACCTCCTTGCTTGGGCCCATGCTCTTCCACCGCTCCTTTCCTGGGCTCTGCAATTCTTTTCCTTCCACCTTCAATCATCTTAGATCTGCATTTCATGGCCCAGCTCACACGTCCTTTCTCGGGGCTCACATAGACCTAGTGATCTTTCTCTAGTTTTCATGGTGACTGTGTTACCACAAATCCCAGTGTAGAGAGAATTCTGTTGCCTAAGTCTAGACCTGCTTTTCTACAAATACGTATATATTTTAACCCAACCTTTTTTATTCCACCGAGGACTGAAAATTCTTGGTTTTATCATTGTGATTACTTCCAGGTTAAGCCTCAATAGTATTGAGGTTACCGGGACCATCTTTCCTTGGCTCTATGATCTTCAGAGAACTAGAATATGATAAGGAAGTTATTCAAGAGCAAGAGAGAAACTTCTAGGACCTTCCTTGGACCCCACTGACCCTCACTGCAGGGAGGAGTTTCCCTCTAGTGCTTCAAGGTCATGATTTTCGGTCTCCTTATCACATCTGGCCTCACCCTATTCTTTATCTGTTTCTTGTGTCTTTGCATATATTCAGGCTCCCTGGGAACTGGAGAACACTTGGCCACACTGGTAGGCCAAGATCTCTGTGTCTCTGCCTGTCCTTAGGGCTCTCTATATAGGGACGGTCCTCAGCACTTCCCAGAAGCTGTGTTTCTTGAGTATCATCTTGCCTCAGTGTCGCACGGGGTGTGGGAGGTGGGAGGAAGTGCGTTATATGTCCTCTTGACAGGGATTTTCCTGAGCTTAGCTGGTGACAGCTTTCCCACCCAGCTTCCCTCTTCCAAGGTTGCTACACTCGAGGGACAAAGGGTAAAGCAGTTCCTTGGACAACTGCCCAAGGCTTTGGTTTTGTTCAAAACTTTTTCCCATTACTGTCACAGCTTAAAAATCTCCTTCCTGGATGAGACCAAGGCTGCACAATTATCTCCCTCCCTTTATTTTCTGGCTAAGGTATAAATCACAGTGGTCCTCCAAGTTTTAGCATTGATTGTTAGCATCCAAATATCTCGGCCAGATTTCTGAAAAATCAAGCATTTTGGTTTTTCACTGAATTATCCGTTTTATGTCTGCCATCAGTTGCAAACTGGTTTTTTTGTTTTGTTTTGCTCTTAGTATGCATCTGCCTTCCCCTGGGGAGTGTGCATGGAAGTGACAGACACGCGGTACAAGGCGGCAAAACGCACCGATGCTGCGCTATGGCAGGGTCTCCGATGCATGAGAGCATCTATCATTCCGAGTCTTCATTGTCACCTTACCTGTGAGCCGGGAGCCTTTCTGTCATCGTCTCAGGAGAGACCCTTCTGGCGACACTCTTAACTGCTCAATTTATCAATAAACAAATACTTATTGAGTGCCACTTTGTGTAAGACACTGGGCTGGTTCGTGAGGATTGCACGGATCAATCTAGAGTCAAGACGTTGATGAAGCTTGTGTCTGGCTAGAAAGAGGGTAGGTGTCAAACCCCAGCACAAAGGATTTAGCGGTCATCGTTTGCCATTTGTGCCTTCTACTTTTGGGGGCATGTGACACAGGTCCCTCGTTTTTCTTCTGGGGAAGGACCCCCTGGACATACATAAGTAAACATGCAGTAGGCAATGATATTGGAGTAAGAGGCTTACTCCGTTAGGGAGCAGCAGAAAGCTCAGAAGGAGGTAAGGCCCGGAGCGTAGCTTGTTCAAAACATAAAGTGAAGGTCCGTTTGGCTTGAAGACAGAGAAAGGGGGAGGTGGGGAGAGAAATGTCTGAATGATGAGCTGGTGAGCGGACAGGAAGCAGACTAGGCATCTTAATGTTTATTAAATAAATCCATGAACAAATGGGCTCCGAGAAAGCGGAGCCTTTGACTTCTGCTCCGAGTTAAGCCTCCCAGTTGCCTAGAATCTGTGGCTGTGGCATACTGACTCTTTCAATTATGGGCGCTGTAATCGCAAACCAGTGACAGAGCGAAGGAAGAGCTGGTGAAGCTCTCCAGCCTCTCGGGTGCAAAACCTCGCTGCTCTTCTCTACAGCTGCATCATCACTGCGCTCCTCCCACCCCCTTCGTCTCTCAGCACCTTCCAGAGAGCCAAGGCACACTGGGAGTGAGAGGGCATTCCTGTATCCCGTGTCCGGCATCAAAGGACAGCAAGAGATCAGCTGAAGGACAGAGCTGACTTGAGACCTGGTTAGGAAGACTTTGACAAGCCCTTAGGATCTTATTGGGCCGAGTTTCTTTGGAGGGACTGTTCCAGGGCGTGGTCCCCCTTTCCATACTGAATCAAGAAAGCTGTGAATGACTTAATCCAGGGCTTACAGATGCCAAGCAGGAGGGTCAGCTTCAGGACCGCTGCTCTGAGTCAGAATGCCAGAGATTCGAGGAGTCGCGGGCCTTACACAGCGGGTTTGATGGCAGGTATCCAATTGGAACAGCGAGGATGCTGCCCTCCCCCTGTTCCTCCATGGCTCTAATAAAAGTCAGATGGGGGAACTGATCAGATTGCTCTCTTGGCCCAGACCCCCTTTAAATCAAACAGAGGTCTATTTTGGCTCTCTATGCTAAGCAGACCCAGAGACCTGACATTTTGTGTTTATTTGAAATGATAAGCTTAATCATGAACGAAATGTTAAGAGAGATGATGGAACTGGCCACAGTAAGGTCACATCATGTCCCTGCCAAACACAATACAGCTCCTTGCCTCCACCAGGTTGCCAGGCCCTGCCACAGGGGGCCTGAGGCGCTGGCAAATGGGGACCAGAGTCTGTCTATGTGATAATTAGTCCATGGTGCTCGGCAGAGGCTGCCAAATCTGCCATATGGTAGTTTTATGACCTGGACTGCTGTTATCTCTAGAGAAAGCTAACATCATAATCTCATTTCCTCGTTATCTGTGATGAGAACTTGAACCTTCCACAGGGCAAGCATGCAAGGGGCTGAGTGAGCCTCGGATTCCAGGGCCTGAAGATGTTACTGCTGAACTTCAAGAGAGGAAGTGTCAAGGCTAACAACGGTTGCCCTCAAAGGCGCCCTCGGGGTTTCTAGGAAGCCTGAGTTGTGTATTATATGGACCCAAACAGGGATGGTATCTGGCAGTGTCACAGCCAGGGTTCAGTTTGTCCTCCTGATGTATGTTTTCGGAACAGACAGGCCAAGGGGTGTGCTTTGTGATTTATTTTGTTGGTTTTACTTATGTGTAGTTGTGTGTGTCTCTGTGTAAGTTTGCACATAAGCACAGACGCCCATGGAGGCCAGAGGGGTTGGAGCCTTGGGGCTTGATGGGTGGTTGTAAGCCACCTGATAGGAGTGCTGGGAGGGAACCTTCAGTCCTCTGGAAGAGCAGCCTATGCTCTTAACAGCTTGGCCATTCCTCTAGCCCCCAGCCAAGGGTCCTCATTAGAGTTTTCTGCAGAGTCCCACGGAGGGTTTCCAGAGGAATCAGATACTTCAATGAATTCCCAAAAGGACTTTATTAAGAGGGGAAGCTTTGGCATGATCCACCCTGCCATCCCTAAGAATGGCAGACCATCGTACTTTCTCAGTGAGCTCCACTATGGAGGAGAAAGACTGTGGGTGACCCCTAAGTCCACATCCGGTGTCCCTGCCTGCTTGGTTTGTCTCCCACTGGAGAAGGGGTTTGACAGAAAAGAAGGCTGTAATGTCTGGGATGGCCACAACCTAGCTGGTGTAAGAAAAAGCTTACATCCTCAGACACTCTGTAATTTCTCTTGTGAGATTTGGGGCGAAGACTGCCCACTGTCTTGTTCCTAATATTTATTTTCCCCTTTCTTCTTTTGTTCAGGGTAACCATGAGCACAGTTAAAGGTCACACTTCACAGTCATGTGTATAGCTAGCGGTGGCCATGCGGTGCCTTCTGGTTGATAAGATGCTCGTGGCTGTCGGAGGGTCAAGAGAACAGTGCAGCCACTGACAAGTTTTTGTTTTGTTTTCCCTTTCTCCCACTTCCAGGCCTTGTTTTTGTTTTCCTGGAGTGCTGATCCAGTGGTCGGCATTCTAGCAGCCACAGAAGACTTCCAGAAAGAACTTGAGGCTGGAAGCCTTGGTCTAAGGATGTGAGAGCAGAAATAAGTGAGCTGGAGTTCCTGGAGAGAGGCGGAGCCATCTCGTCCATCAGTCCCCAAATGTCTGCTGGCAGGCTCTGGAGAAATCCATTTCTAGGTCATTATTTGTGTTTCTAATTACATATACCTATATTTTATTTATAAATGGTCCAAGTCCTTAAGTCAAATGATAGAAGTAAGTTATTTCAATGTAAGATTATCTTCTCTTTCTTGGTGTCTTTTAGTTCCAAGAGGTTACCCAGGACCAGATGTGGGGTCTGTGTCGTAGCCTTCTGTTTACCGCAGTGCTCTGAAACGGAGTGCCTGGCATCTCTGCAGAGTGCCTGCATCTCTCTCTTCCTCACTTTATGTGCGTACAAGTTTATCTATTAATATATATTTAGATGTATATACAATTGTGTAATGCATCTTATCATTTTATCTTGTCGTTGCATGATACACATACATACTTTGAATTTTTAATTTATATCTCCCATAGTCTTTAAAAAATTATGTGCTAAAATTGAGGTCAACTTGTTGCACAATGAACAGGACACACTGTTTTTTTAAAGGCATGATGTCACAAGTTCTGCTTCCTATGCACACCTGGTGTGACCCAACTTTGGTCAGGGTAGAAGGTCAGTTGCAGAGTGGCGTACTAGGAGTACATCACAGAATCCTGTCCTGGTGCCAAGAGCGACTGGAGATGAGCTTGGCACACGAACGAGGTCAGAGTATCCATAGTCACTGGAGTTCCCAGGCAGGACCACAGCCAGCCCATCATCCATCTTGAGCCTGGCAACTGTTATCAGTTGATCTTGTCAGGCTGTTTTCTACAGAAATAGCCTGGTTGTGTGAACCGGATCACATGACTGGCGATGAATCACCCTCATCATCCCTTGGTATTTTGAAAACTGATGAAACAGCCGGTTCTTGGCTCCTTACTTTGTATGCAAATGATGAATTATAGATGGAAGCGAGGAGAAGGTTGTCTCTAGCTTGCTGGCTTGCAGCAAAGTGGATGAGAGGAAGCTCGCTGCCGCTCTTGACTATTTATTGTGACATTGCTGAGAAAGATTCAAACCCCAAAGACTCCGGTCCTCTTGGGACATTGTTAGCCTTCTGCAGGAATTATTAAAATGTACAGAACTGTAGAAGCTGTGCTTTATAATAATTAATCAGGGTCTGTTGATTAATAAAGCTCATATTTTAGTCTCGATGATTCAGGGGATCATCCGAAGGACAGTGTCCTTGTCACTTTGATTAAGAAACCCGACTTCGCAGTGGAGAGGAGAGCAGAGACAGTTGCGCTTCCTCTGTCTCCCCATAAAATAAATATTGAATGAGAATATTAACTCCTTAACCTTGGCAACAATTTGTAATTTTCATAAGGGGGAAAACTCGCATATTCAGCAAAGAAATCGCTGTGGGGATTTCAGGAAAACAAATTGGAGGGGATGAAGAATGCTGCCATATGAATTCTGTCACTTTTATGGCCAGAATGATTAATTTGTTTGTTTGGGTCCCTCAATTAAGGCCACAAATAGCGTAAGGTGTCGGGAGCAAGTTAGCAGGATCCTCTGGCACGGAGCAGTCAACTGCTGGGGAGAAGGAGAAGCTGGGGGGGGCGGGCGTGAATGGCTGCCCCCAACCTTGAGCCTCAGGACCACACTAGACCCGCTCTACCTGGGGTTAGCTGCTGAAGCTGTAATTTCCCTCTGTTAATAGTCTGAAGCTTGCTTTAACCGATCACCCTCTCTTC
Organism: Dicrostonyx torquatus; assembly: GCA_028555095.1. NCBI lineage: Eukaryota > Metazoa > Chordata > Mammalia > Rodentia > Cricetidae > Dicrostonyx > Dicrostonyx torquatus. The sequence continues at coordinate 5,588,087 of JAQHUG010000040.1, forward strand.
TGCACAGCTACACTGGAAGAGCATGAGTCAGAATTAGCAGGGCCAACCAGAGATGTTCCTGGGTTATCTAATTATTTTGAACTCAATTTGACCAGGACTAGAGAGAAAATAAACAACCCATGAACTATTTACCTTGCTAGCTAGATGGTTTCTTTTGTCTGTGGAAATTAAAAAGAAGAAGAAGAGAGGCGGGAAAAGAAGCCAAAGCATTAGAGGCCAGCACCAAATCCCTGGGTTGTGTGATTTTCCAGTCACCAGGGGCCCGAGATGTAGTTCTCTCCTCCTTTGACCTTCTACACCGCTACACGGGGGATAATGTCTGTGGAAATATTTGCCACTGTGTGTATTAAGCTTGCTGTTTTCTGAGCCAGCTCGACTTAAAACTCACTGCCTGGGACCCTGGGTAATCCACGTTTTTGTTTATGAGCTTCGATGGTCCTCTTGCAGGCTCCCAGGCCATCCCTCAACAGGGGGTTGACGATTTCATGCGATTGTATTTAATTTTACTCCAGCATTGACATTTTTGAAGGAGAAATGTGCATTAGTGTGTTAGTGGCGTGGAAAGAGGAGAGGTATGTGAAACGGATGCGTTTCATATTTTTCTCAGAAGAAAATGAACAAAGGGCAGAGAAAATGGTCTTTCAAGTGGTGGGAAGATCTAGAATTTTCTGCAGTTCCTTGCTCTCCGATCTACTTGGCTTTGCCCCTTTTCCAGCAACGTGGTTTTGATCAGCTTTCTTTATCTCTTCGAATCTGACTTCTGGTTTGAAAGGAAAGTTTTCCATTACTATCCACTTCTTCGGGTCGATGTCAGGATGAAGGGCGACTCTGTAATGCATTGCTCAGAGCACGTGGCATGTATTTAAGTTTGCAAAAAATGCTAGAGTATGTTGATGAGGGTGGTGAAGGGGGTGTGATGGTGTGGATTCTTACATGTTGAGAACGAAAGAAGAAAAGACAGAGAAAAGGCCGATGAGAGAGTTAGCAGAAGATTGGCTCTGGATCATGGGAGGCAGAAGAGAGCCGGAGAGGAAGCATGTCTCTGTATGTGAACCACGATGAAGCTGGAGGAGGATGGGATTTGCGCTTCAGGCTCTTTCTCTCAGTCCCACGTTACTCAGGTGAACAAGGTCTGGTCAATGCTGGAAGAGAAGAGAGCACCCTTGAGCATGTAAAGAGGGAGAAATGGACATACTCAGGTTGACAAAGGAGCTCACAGGAGTTCTGAGCGGCAGGCCGAGGAGGACCTGTGACATCACTAACATATCAGTGGACGTATAGACACCGAAGATGAGTGGATCAATAGAGTTTTCTGGCAAACTGATTCTGTGATGACAGCAAAGGCTTGATTTTGGCTAGAGGAGAATAAGCAAAGGCTAAAGAAACAAAAAGGCTGATGGCCAATCATATAACTACCTGCTAAAGAGAACCATCTCATGATGGGACATAGCGAGGGCTCAGTGGTCGTCTGTTGGTTTAACTGGGGCGTGTCTTCCACTGACTTTGTGTGCGGTTGGACTTGGTTCTACAGAAAGTCTTTATCTAAGTCCAAAAGCAAACAATAAGAACTACAAAATCCATAGTGTGATATTGGCCTGAAATATAGGATAAATGTACTAGGTTCTTAGCCTCAAACAAACGATTGACTAGGCGAACATGGTAGTCTGAATGAGAATGGCCTCCATAGGCTCGTGTATTTGAATACTTGGTTTCCAGTTGATGGAGCCCTTTGGAAAGGTTTAGGAGGTGTGGTCTTGCTGAGGAGGTGTGTCCTCGGGGGAAGGCCTTGATGTTTCTAAAGACTCAAACCGTTCCCAGTATGGATCTCTCTTTTTCTATTTCTAGCTTGCAGATCGAGATGTGAGCTCTCAGCCATTCCTTCTGCCATGGCTTTGCTCCACCATCATGGAATCTGGCCCTCTGAGACCTAAGCCAATGAAATGCTTTCTTCACCGTGTTTTTGTCACAGCAATGGCAAAGTAACTAAAAGAGCAAACAGATGCAAACAGATGCGGAAGAGTAGGTGGCTGTCCTACCCAGAGGAATTCTCCATAGTACGAGTAGATACAGACTCCTCAAGGAGGTGGACCACAATGACCCCTTCCTTGCGGGAAGATGGTTTACTGACCCTTCTTTCTGAACAGTACATCAAGAAGTAAAGAATGTCTGGGCAGTGAGAAAGCCTGGCAGATGCTACCTCGGCCAGGTGACCTCAATAAATAGTGGGTGTATATGTCTTGGTGACAGGAGAAACAAACGGATGTGCTGTGTGAAATACTCAGGTCCTTTTCTTCCAAACCCATCAACACCATGACTCATCAGGATAAAAACCATCAATCAAGTCCCGCTGAGGAACATTCGACAAATCCCCTGACTGATAGTCCTCAAAAGTGCCACGGTCATTGTCTTAGGGTTTTTATTGCTGTGAAGAGGCACCATGACCATGGTGACTCTTATAAAGGAAGAGCATTTGATTGCGTAGCTCACTTTCAATTTCAGGGTTTTAGTCCATTATCGTCATGCTGTGAGATGATGTCATGCAGGCCAGCATGGTGCTGGAAGAGCAGCTGAGCATCCTACATCGTGACTCACAGGAAACAGGAAGTGGTCTGATTCACTGGGTATGGATTAAGCATCTATGAGGCCCCAAAGCCTGTCTTCACAGTGACACACTTCCTCCAACAAGACCATACTTGCTCCAACAAGGTCGCACATCCTAATAGTGCCACTCCCTTGGTGGGAGGGAGCATTTTCTTTCAAACCACCACAATCATAAAGAACAAGGAAAGTGTGAAAAGTTATCTTTGTCAAGAAGTACCTAGAGGACATGATGGGGATAGTGTGGCTAAGTGTAGGAGTCCTGAGGCATAAATAGGACCTGAATCCAAAGAGGCCAGAAGTCTGATGCTTTCCTCTAGTTCTCTCCATGTTTGTCTCTTTAAGACAGAGGCTTTCATGGACTCTGTAGCTCACCAGTTGCCTAAACTGACTGGCCAATGAGTTCACACGGTGCTGAGAGAACAGGCACCTACTGCTATACGTGCCTTTTCCCTTGGTCCTGACAATCTGAATGCAAGTCTTTTTTTTTTTTTCTTTATTGAGCTATACATTTTTCTCTGCTCCCCTCCCTGCCTCTCCCCTCTCCTTCAACCCTCCCCCATGGTCCCCATGCTCCCAATTTACTCAGGAGATCTTATCTTTTTCTTCTTTCCATGTAGATTAGATCCATGTATGTCTCTCTTAAGGTCCTGGGTTTTTTTTTGTTTTTTTTTGTTTTTTTTTTTTTGTCTAGGTTCTCTGGGATTGTGATTTGTAGGCTGGTTTTCTTTGCTCTATGTTTAAAAGCCACTTATTAGTGAGTACATATGATAATTGTCTTTCTGAGTCTGAGTTACCTCACTCAATATGATGTTTTCTAGCTCCATCCATTTGCCTGCAAATTTCAAGATGTCATTGTTTTTTTCTGCTGTGCAGTACTCCATTGTGTAAATGTACCACATTTTGAGAAATCTAAAATGGTTGAAAGACACTTAAGGAAATGCTCAACATCCTTAGACATCAGAGAAATGCAAATCAAAACAACTCTGAGATTCCATCTTACACCTGTAAGAATGGCCAAGAACAAAAACACTGATGACAACTTATGCTGGAGAGGGTGTGGTAAAGGGAACACTCCTGCATTGCTGGTGGGAGTGCAAGATGGTATAGCCCCTTTGGATATGGCAATTTCTCAGAAAATTAGGAAACAACCTTCCTCAAACCCAGTAATACCACTTTTGGGTATATGTCCAAAGGATGCTCAATCGTGCCACAAGGACATGTGCTCAACTATGTTCATAGCAGCTTTGTTTGTCATAGCCAGAACCTGGAAACAACCTAAATGCCCCTCCATTGAAGAATAGATAAGGAAAATGTGGTACATTTACACAATGACGTCTTCATGCTGGCACAATAAGTAAGTGCCTTATCAACTGAATCGTCTCCCCAACCCTATGAAGGTAAGTTTTGAAGGTCTACACTCATAAACTATTGTAAACGTGATGAGTAAGTGGTGAGACTCTTCATTAAAATAATCACTGTCTGTTAACTTTTATTTTACAGTACTAGGAATCAAACCCAAGGTCTTGTGTATAAGAGACTCGTGCTCTACCACGGAGGGATGCCCGCAGCTCCTCTGTTGTCTGTTTAGCCCGTGGGAAGAAGAGTTCCTCTTCAAAACAGAGACCAGGGGGTCAGCATGTGACTTTATCTGCAGGCAACATCCCTTTCTGTCGCTTTGCTTTGGGGAGTGTCACACCCAGGAAAGAGGTCCCTACCACCTTGAAATTGTTTTCAGCTGTCAACCAGACATTTCTGCAGCTCCCTTTCCCATCTCCTGTTCCTCTTCTCCAGGGGCAATTGACTTAAGTTCCCTGCGGAAATGGTCCTTCCCTTTTGTGGTTCGTGGAGTTGTTTTGACGATCTGGTAAGATGGGTAACGCAAACCTCTTTAAACAGCGTCAAGCTCACGATTGCATTAGAAACGCTAATTTTCAGAGTTCTCATTTTTTTCTTAACAACACAGTTCAAGTGATGCTTAAAATAATAAATTTGCCATTGTTAAATCATCCTTTAATTGTTATAGAATTTGGTGTATTGTCATTTTTGATCAATATATAAAGCTTTAGTTAATATCCTTGTATGTACGTGTGTGCTGCTCTGATAACTTCCTTCGGATAAATTACCAGAAGCGAGTGATTTATTATTTTTTGCTGTATATTCAGAGGATGTGAATGATTGTAAGCCTCTCACAGCATATCTTAAACTTGGTTTCAAATAAAGAATAAATCGTTTTATACTTTCAATCGTCATAGAAGATATCAGCTTTTAGTACTGTGTACTACGCCTTAGTCATTTTTAATTTTTCTTCTACACCAAGCCGTTCTACATCAAAGGAATTTCCCTATCTGGGGGCAGAGGGTTTTCTCTCCAAGAAGCAGAGAACTCCCACAGGCACCCAGCTCCGTGTTGCCTTGAAGCCAAGACATTGCCATGCTGCTCTAGTGGAATGCCCAGATATGTCTAGACCCTGCGTGCAAAGCAGGCTTCAGGGATGCCTCCCTGGCAGCTGTGGGGCTCAGAAATGGAGATCCAGTCCCTGAAGCTGTGCCAGCATGGGCTAACACTTACAGCATAGGGAGCTCCATGAGCCATGTGCACTGACTCGGCCCTGGACCACTCTGCATGTCACCTGGAGCAGTGCACACAGCTGCTTGCCCTAGACTTGCCTGCATCTTTCCCACAAAGGCTGCGCGTGACCCAATAACACGATAATAAATTACCTCCTTGCTATAATCAACCCAAATGTGTCAGCATGGTCTGCAGAGAGACCCCTAGTGTTTACACACGCCGTCTCCCACCCCTCTCTGTCCATCTGCTGGGTGGAAATCTGACACTTCTTTGTTTCCGTGGTTGTTACTGAATATGAGAATATTTTCGCACGTGTCCGGATTGACTAGATCTCGTATGTCCTTCCCTCTCGAGTGAAGATGCTCTTGTTTCTCTATGGAAGATGAAGTCAGAGACTCTCAGCAGAGCAGGGTGACATGAGGGAAGTCACGGCCCTTGGGATGAAGCGTCATCTCCCTTCTTTCTGTCCACTCTCCTGCCCTTTTCTCCTGGCTCATAGGTGACATTTTATGTGTAAGTTGCATATGCTACACAGTTTCCTAAAGACTTCCCATGCATGGTGGGCCTTAAACTACAGAGATCCAAGAGATGGCAGCCTGACAACAAATGAGGAAAACAGTCTCTAGCAAGGCCACGAACTCACCGGAGGGCACCTCCCTAGGAAGAGGGGGAACTGGAATAATGACCCAGGCCGACTAATTCCAGGGACGTAGCTTATACATTAGTTCTGTATTGCGTTAACATTTCTAAATACTATAAAACCCTAATTACAAGGATTGTATGAATAGATGCGCCAAGTTGTTAATGGAGCCTTACCAACTCCCCTATCTGTTACAGGACATGGTTGTTTTGGGGCAGTGGTCCTCAACCTTCCCAGTGCCGCAACCCTTTATTACCTCATGTTGCTGTGGCCCACAACCATACAGTTATTCCATGGCTATTTCATAACCGTAATTGTGCTGCTGTTAAGAATTGTCATGTAACTATCTGGTACGCAGGATATCTGATATGCAACCACCTCCCAAAGGGGTTACGACCTATAGGTTGAGAAGCACTGTAGGCGTCTATGAGCCTAGCATGTCACATTCTATATTTCAGTCAAGTTCAAGATTTTACGGAGATTCCTGCTGTAAGTTATTAAAATGAGGCAGGGGGAAATGCTGAGGAAGGGGTCATTCATTCGTGGTGGGTTTCACTGACTGATGCCAGTGCCAGCGCTGGCTTCGGCTCCACTGCTGTTTCTCTAAGTGCTAATAGGGAGATTCGGTCCCCACAACCCTATTACTGGTGGCGGTGGAATACAATCAGGCAGAACCTGCAGGATAAGTCAAAAGATTAAATTAAGTTGGGATTTGAATCCCCACTAAACAAGAATCAAACAAAGATTAGATTTCTGGACCCTGGTCTCAGAATGGCTTTCAAGGGCTTCTCTCAAACAACAACAAAAATATATCATTATTCACTTGGACCACGACCATGGGCATGTTAGAGGAAATGCAGACAGAGAGAGATGAGGGAGGCCAAGGACCGACCCACGATGGAGTTGAGCTCTGCATCCCACGAGTGCTCTGGCTTTCCCAGAGCTTGCTTGTTTCCTGACCTGTTCAGGAGAAGGCCGGCTTCAGATTCAAACCCAGAAACACAAAAACTGTAGCGTCCGAGGGATCCACCACTCAGCTCTTGGCCTGTCCGCATTTAAGTGAAGTTAGCGCAAGGCTTGTTTGAGTTTGGAAAAAAAAAATCACTGACAAAAATTTCAAGAAAATGTCCATTTGGGTAAAAGTTGGCGGTCAAGATGGGTTGTGGGGAGAACGTTTCTCATCCTTGGGTTTTCCTTCATCGACTTTCTGTTTTTTGTCGATGCTTTTCTGTTCCTAAATAAAATACACATCGTGGCCAAATTATAAGCAATTGACTATTTTTCCATTGTAACAGCAGCCCTTGATTTGGCAATTTGTCTGAACACAAAGATTAATTCTTTTTTTAAATGTCTTTTTAAAAATTTCACATCATTTCCACCTCTCCCTCTCTTTCCAACTCCTTTTCTTCTCCACCCCACCCACCCTGCTCTCTCAAGTTCACGACCACTATTTCTTTAATTATCATTGCTACATAAATGTATAAAAGCAACATTCTGACTCCACTTAAAGGTGTTCATGTGCTTGATTTTAGAGCTTAGGTATTGGTAATCAGTTAGGGGCTTTGTCCCTAAGGGAGCCTGTTTCTCTCTCTCTCAGCAGGTATTAATTGTTTAGCTCATCACCTAGGGATGGGCCTTCTGAGATTTCCCCCATCCACGTTGGCATGCTAACTGGTGTTATTGTTCGGGTCTTGTTTAGGTGAGCATATTGCTGAAATTTCTTGGGAGCCACCTCCCTGTCATACCTGGAGGACACATCTTGCAGCAGACGGTCTGGTCTTCTTGTAGCCTGTCGTCCACCTCTTCTGAGATGTTCTCCCCAGTCGTATGTGTTCAGATCATGTCATAGGTGTGTCCGCTGGGGCTGGCCTCCTACAGCCAGTTCTTCTCTGCATTTTGGCCAGTTGTGGGTTTCTGTAATGGTCTCTGGTGCAACAAAAGAAGTGTCTTTTCCAAGGACTGAGAGCTGTCTTAAACCGGTGTGGTTTCTATCTGCATTCTGAATACTTATCCTTACACCCAAGGACTGATTCTTGACAATAAATCACCACCCAGGTGGTTTCTGCAAGAGCCACACTTTGTAAAGGAAATGGTCAAAATTGACAATAAGATATGTAAATGGGTTGTTCAGGATGCATTATTCACAACAGGAAAAATTGAACAATTTAAATCTTCAATAGTCAGGCAATCGAATATTGATGGTGGTTCTCCCCATTCGAAGCGTTTGTTCAGGCCCCTCCATTTCTCCTGTGGTGGCTCGCAGGGTCACGTGCTTCATGGACATATATTCATGCCACGTCAGGGTCTCTTCTCCGGGGATTTTATTCTTCTTATGGTCCTTAGCATGAGGTTTAATTATCTCGCAAGGATGGGGTAAAACAGAGCTGTGGTGAGGCAAAGATACCAAGGGTCGGCTCAGCCAATGTACAGATTTCTACGTACTTCAGTAGCGTGTAGAATCGGCGGGCATCATAAGTCGATCTGTTCTAGAGTGCGGAAGTCAGTAGCAGTTCCAATGGAAGGGATACCTAAGATGCCTGGCAAGCAGCACGTGCTGGGCGCGCCCCTCAGAACATGCTCCGCTGTCCTGAAAACAGATTCCCCTCTCAGGTGAGGGTCTGAGAGTTGATAGATAGAGAGGGCTGGGAGGAACACACCTCATGGTCAGACTCTCACTGCTCGTCGGTGGGGACATTTGGGGTTCATACCCTAACGGCTTGAGGTTCCCACGTTCCTAGTGCTTACCTAGTCCTGAGTCCATTTTACAGCAGACGTTCCCATTCCCCGCCATTATGCCGGGTTGACAAGTGGGACGTTTCTCCAGTTCGCACTCCTTTTGGGCGGAGGGTTCATCACTGTTTCAACTCTTCACTTTGTGCGTCCACGCCTGTGTGTGAGCGTGTGTGCACCCTGCGCCGTAGTGTGCACACGGGACTCAGAGGACACGCTCAGCTGCCAGTCCTTATCTCCCATCTTGTTTCAGCCGGTCTCTTTATTGTTCACTCTGCACAGGCCAGGCAAGCTGGCCTGGAAACTGCTGGGGGGAGGGGCTTGCCTCAGCCTCCATCTTTCTGCAGGAATGCAGCTGAGCCCCACCATAGCCACTTTGAAATGGATACTGCATGCAGGTCCAAGATCAAGTTTTCAGGCTTGCCCACAAGTGCATTGCCCACTGAGCCCTCCACTCTTCAGCTGTGGTGCCCTCACTTCTCTTCAGTTTCAGAGTTAGTCACTGCCAGTCAAGTGTCGGCACCTCTCCCTGGTCCGTCAGAGGCATGGGATCCCAGCTAGACCAAAGAAGTCCATGTCATGGCAGGAACAGGCTGTGAGACATGCTGTTTGCTAACCGGTCCCATAGTTTCCCCTTTACTGTGTGCTCTGTCATACATTCCTCCTGTGAACTGTCTCTCCCCTCCCCCACCTTCTTGCTTTCCTCGGGCATGGTGGGTTTCTGTTGTTGGCGTCTGAAGACTTTTCGTAGGCTCACCTGCTAAGAAGGACCTGTGCTCAAGAACAGAGGTCTTTTCCGCTTGAGAGGTGGGCTCTTCCTTTGTGCTCCCCAAATTAAAAATAATGGTGAAAGCTGGCTTCGGGGTGCTTTTGGTATGCAGTCGCTGTGAGAAGTGCCACGTGTGCATTCTTTACAGATGAGGGAACTGGTGGAGGGGACAGGCAGACGAGAAAGTGGAGATGACAGTGTCCACAGAACTCCAGACAAACAGAGCCGAGTTCCAGGTGGCTCATCCTCGGGAGAGGTTTAGGTCACTCGTGTCTCCGACTCAAAACAAAGCCCGGTCAAAGGATCCACCATGGGATACTTATCATCGGCCAAGCATCCTGCTGTAGAAGCGCTCCGTGGCCCCCAAGCCCATCGACCAGTATGCACTACAGCATCGGCCAGGGACACGCCTTTCTGGGTCTCCCTGTCCTCCCATCCCCCAGCACCACTCCTGCCTTGGCTGGAATGAGAGTGCTCAGAAAGGGGGCTCTGACAAGTTTGTCTCCGTGTTCCCCGACCCCAGCCGCCGATTATCCCTTAATTTTCCTCCAGGCTCTCCTAAGTGCCAGAAATTATATTCCTGCGGTTTCTTGTGCATTATGTCACCCCGTTAGAATGCAAATCCCCATGACCCTCTTGTTCACCTCAGCGTTTCCCGCACATGTAACTGTTTCTGACATAGCGCAGACGCTCACACTTGCTTAACACATAAACAGAAGAATGCGTTTTTTACCAGCTTATAACTCGCGCGACACACAGCTCTCAGCCGGCGCCTGTGTGACAGTCGCTAGGTGACTTCTCTGAGGACACTTCTGTCTTTTCATCTGGAAAATAGGAGCAGATGCATCCCTTCCTTCACTTCCATGGGGCAGTACGCATGGAGCGCTTAAAGGGTCTCTGACTGGAGTCAGGCTTCTGCTGGAGGGGTGGGCAGAAAGGATTCCCCACTTCTGTCTTTATTCATCAGCTGTTTGAGCAGCCTCCCCTTCACTCCACTTGTATGCATGAAAATACAAAACTGTGTAGTCATGGATTGCAAAAAGAATTTTAAAAAAAATACTAGAAATTTAATAGATTTGGAAACTGGGAAGAATATATAAAATTAGATCTTCAACATCCTGTATTGATGTAAATTTACAATGTTAGGATTCTTTGGCTCTAAGTTGGATTCCATATCAAACAAACTAACGCACAAAAATATACTCAATTCACAAAAACAGCCAGGACAGTCTGGCAGGGCCGATCCGTCAGCTCAGAGATGTTGGCAGCCTGTGTCTCTCTCCAGCTCCTAGCTCTGCCTCCCTGAGTCGACGTCACACTGAAGCTGGTCATTTCTCTTCACACACTTCCTCTCTGATATCAGACTCTCTGCCTTTCATGTAAGAGTGTCCGTGACCTGAGAGCACAGGTCCTTCCTTGTCCCCAGTAAGAGCTTCTAGACTGCATCTGGCTGCCCTGGCATTGGCACGTGATCCTTGGTAATCAAAGCAGCCACAGAAATAAGTGGTTTTGCTGGGCCAGGACTTGAGGATGCTGGGGCTGTAAGTCAAGAGTAGATTCCACCGTTAAGCCTGAGATTGGAGGAGGTCTGACTCCTGCCAGAACTGAGGGCTGTTATTACCAAAAGGGAAATCAGGAGGGTAAACAAGGAGATACATCCAACTATTCCCCAGCTTCGGGAGCACAGTGGGACTCTGGCAGTGGTTCTGATGGTAAAAGAGGGGGGGGGGATGGAGAGATGACTCGGCTGGCAAAGCTCTTGACCCACAAGAACCCGTGTAAGATGGGAGTGAAAGCATGTGTCTGAATTCCCGGCACTGGGGAGGCAGAGTCAGGAGGCCGTCTAGAGTCTGATGCTTGGCCAGTCTACTTGAATCACTAAGTAGCAAGTTCAGTGATAGACACTGAGGTCTTCTAAACATTGAAGAAGACACTGGACAGCAACCTTTGACCTCCACTTGTGCTTGTAAACGTGTGCACATTTGCCTCTAAACACCTACACACACACGAGCGCACACATATACACACACATACACCTGTACACACACACACATTTATGATTTTTTTTTTAAGAGGGAAAGAACAGAGAGTGTCACGCGAAGATCCCACCACTCGTGCAGGTTTCCTCACCTGGAAACAGCGTGACTAGCCTTTCATTTTTGTTGGTTAAGATGGGAACATTCCACATACAGTGGAATGAGTCAGACACCCTATTAAGAAGGGGTTGATGGTTGGTGCTGTCTTTTGTCTATGTCCCATCCATCTCAATAATCCACCGTGTTTCACGGAGCACAACAAAGTTCTCAGCTAAGCTTGACACTGGGTATTCATAGACAAAAGGCTGAGTCTTGATGGCCAAAGAAAGACAAACAATTAGACAGGCATAGGGCAGTCTGAGGGCTGAAAAAGTGGGTCCATTGCATGATGCATGCTTTTAATCCCAGAACTTGGGAGATAGAGACAGGTGGTTCTCTGAGTTCAAGGCCAGCCTGGTCTACGGGACTGACTCCATAGCTTCTGAGAAACCCTGTCTTGAAAAACAAAAACAAATCAAAACAAACAACAACAACAAAAAAGAGCATTGAGGGGAGACCTACTCTTGGTGGGTGGGACTTGTGTGTGAGATTAGCTATCAGACTACATCCCCAGAGCAGGCCACCTCTGATGTCAGTATTGGAACAGAAACTGAAAAAAGGCTCACTATTCCTGATTCCAAGTAAATAATTTTTTCTTCCAACTGGATGAAAAAAAACATGGGTCATGTTTTAGCAAAATTCAGAAAAACACCTGCTTCTCCCCAGGAGTGACTATTCCTGCCTCGTAGTTTGTGACCCACAGTAGAGTGGAAGAGGGACGTGCAGAAGTGTGGACACCCCCAATAGGAGTGTGAACATCTGGGTCCCAGATGACTGGCTAGTGTCTGTCTACCAATATTTGATCTCTCCCAAGAAGAGGACAAACGTCTCTAAACGTTTGCTTCTATTGGTCTCTAATGGTAAGACTCTCACTATCCCCATTGAGTACAGTGCTGGGCCACCCATGGCATAAAGTCCACTGTGGTCCACCGTGGTAAAGAGCTCCCTGTGACAGTGGCCATTCACCAGTAGTAGATGAAAAGATGACTCTTAAGACAAGCCCCAAGTATCAATATATCCCCTAAACAAACATGTGGATACAGAGAGAGAAAGACACGCATACGACGCACATGCCGTACGAACAACCATTCTAAACCCCTTCTATTTCAAGAAGATTGTATGCAAAGGAAGATTTGCATCAAGGAAAAATCTAATGCATTTTGTTTCATAAATAGAATGGTGTGGGAGTTGACTGTTTTCTCTCCTGAGGGATAAACATTTTAATTTAATAATAGTCAGAAAGTGCCTAAGTGTACTTGAGGAAAAAAAATATGGTATTCCTTGGGGTGGCAGATTCTTTTCTCTTGCTGAATAATTGGAAAGAGGCGTTTCAGAGCAGTGCTACTCAGAAAATGCTAACAAAACTATCCTGAGTATCAAAATCAATAACAAAATAACTATAGCGGAACGTTTTTATGTTCCACACTAACATGTGGCAGGTCTTTTACATATAACATTTGATAATTCCTCATGTCAAGGGGGAGTCTCTACTTTTCAGGTAGGTAAACTGAGGCTAACAGAAGTTGGCCAGCTCAAAAGTAGTAAATAGAGAAGGCATTCAGGTCTAATTTGTGTGCTGACCTTGAAGTCTGTTTTGATATTAATCACCTTAATAGCAGGCCTAACAGAACATCTTAGGTAGACCATAGATTTGTATGGAGAGGGGAATTGAAAAGGAAAGAACCAGAATAGAAAAATAAATTTATACAGTATTTATTAAGAGAATACTGCCACAGCTGAGGCAACAGACAGTGAGGTGGCCAAGCCAAGAAAATAAAATTGTATGTGTGAAAAAGAAAAGGAAAACATATACACAAAGGGAGTCCTCACATAAATAGAATTTGGTCATATTTGTGCTCATGTGTTACAGGGTCTCTGGGAAGGAGGCTGGCATACATATGAAGCAGTAGGGCATTGGCTATTTCTGCCTTCATCTTCTTGGCTTTGGCATCTAGTGATGCCCTGCTATGTTAAATATGTTTTTTGTCATTGGGACAACATACCTGACAGGAACAACATAAGGGAGGGGGTTTAGTTTGGTCACAAAAGTTTATACCTTCAGGGGAGGGAAGGCATGGAAGAGCAAGTAGCTCGCAAAGTTAGCTACTCACAGAAGGCTAAGCCGGAAGCAGACAGCTTAGACAGGAAGCAGAGACCGAGCTCCAGTGACTCCTCCTCTGCCAGTCATGCTTCTTGCCACAAAGGCTTCACAAGCCCCTTCCAGCAGCTCCAGCACCTTGGCATCCGGTGCTCAAGCTCACGAACCTATAAGGGATGTCACACATTAGACCCTAACACCTACAAAGGCAGTCTGCATAAGCCTTTCTGGTTCAACCAGTGTATAAAGACCTCAGTCTGCACTCATGACAACAGCTAATGGTTAAGGAATGCTTATTATAATCTAGATACCTCAACTAATTAAACTCCTTAGAGTGTCTCTGTGAAGAAAGCACTCTTCTCATTGCCTCTGTTCTTTTGTTTTTGAATTTTAAGAAAAAGAAACTGAGGCACAAAGAAATATAACTCACTTAGGTAAGTCTCAGACCCTGGCCGTCCAAGCCTCAGAGCCCATGCCCCTAACCATTAGGCTATACCACTACATCATAGCTTGCCACTCTTTTACTATAAAGGGCCAACTAGTAAACACCCAGATTTTGCAGAACACAGTGAGTGAGTTACAACTATTAATTTCTGGTGGGGGACAATTCTGTATTCTGTCAATCATGTTTTAAATAAAAGCTGATTGGCCAGACAGGAAGCATAGGCGGGAAAACCAGACAGGAAGCATAGGCGGGAAAACCAGACAGGAAGTAGAGGTGAGAACAGGAGAGTTCTGGGAAGCAGAAAGCTCCCTTGCCACTCTTGTGCAGACCACGGAAGTTGTATAGCTACAACTACCTAGACTATGAATGAGATATACCAATAAAACACTGTTTATAAAAACAGACAGCAGGCTAGACTTACCACAATTGGTCTAGTTTATAAAGCATACACAGCTTGATCCTCTTGTTTTCTTGTAGGTAATCATAGACAAAATTGTGTGTGTGTGTGTGTGTGTGTGTGTTCATTCCTGTGTGCATTCACATGCAGCAGTCAGAAGTGACCATCAGGTCTTTTCCTGTATCATTCTCCATCTTATTTGTAGTGGAGGGTCTTTCACTGAGCTTGGAGCTTACCGATAGGCTGGGCTGGCTGACCACTGAGCACTCAAGACCTCCTGTCTTCTTGAAGCAGTGGACTTAACAGTTTCACACCAAAATACGCAGCTTTTTTGTGGGTTCTGGACTCGGGTCCTCCTCTTATGTAGCAAATATTTTACCCATTGAGACATCTTCCTGGCCTAATTCTATGCATCAAAAGTGTCAACTTCCATGCCCGCTTCCTGGCTTGCTGGTGTTCCATTTCCTCAGCTTGACACATCTCTGAGTTAGGCTGATGACAACACTGACAACTCTTGCAGAATGTCACTGACATGTCCAGGTCTAGACAGCATTCCCACCTAATCTCCATTTTCCTTTGTCCTCATCACAGGCCTGGTAGGTAGCGATTACCATCCCCTTTGTACAGGTGCTATTGTCCAGGTCAGAGAGGTAAAGAAGCTATCCTGTTGCAACAGAGTGTGAGCTGAGCAGAGACAAAAGCATGACTCCTGTACCTGGGCTAGCCAGCTTCCTGCAATAATAGCATATCCCTCAGCAAATCAACCTACAAAGAAATGACTGATCTGGTTCCACAGTTGGCGCTTGGATTTGGGGCCTGGAATGAGACAGCAAACACATCATGGGAAGGATACGTGCCTGAGATCAAGCACCCACCTCATGACCAGAGACGAAAGCAAGAAAGAGGAAACCTGGGACGGCTCTAATGACCTGAAGCTCTCAAAATTCTCCGTAACTCTTACTAGTCTTCTTTCTCGACAACAACAGATGAGCCTGGGCTACATGGCCTCTGGGAAACATAGAGCAATAGCAGATTGTCACTGTCATTGCTTGTCATGTTCTCTTAAAATAGGATTTCTAGACCACATGCATCTGGATTTGGTAGTGGGAACTATCAAATGTACTTTGCAGCATGCATCCTGTGACTTTTTACCTGTACGGAAGGTGAGGAGCGGCACTGACACAATCCCAGCGGCCACTTCTGTGAGGATTTGAACTTTGCCTGAAGTCTTTCCAGCTCTTGGCGTTACCAGTCTTACCACCTTCCCCTCTTTATTCATTATCTGAATGCTCATCTGGCTTCTCCACTAGTCAATCATTCTGGAAGGTCACGGACAGTGACTCAGTTCACTTCTCTACATCTACAGTTCATCATAGAGTTAGGCTTTATGGATATTGGCCAAATGAGTGAATACATTAATTCGTAGAACCCTTAGCTTCCTGGAATTTAAAATGATCTTCATAGCCTCATTTATCTATGTCCAGTACCTGATTTTTTTTCTGCATTCCCTTGTTGTCTTTTGCAATTAGTCACTTTCTTCTATTTCAATACATAACGGTAGGCCTCTGTCTACTGTCTTCAAAATATTCACTTTTATTTTCACTCCTGATTTGAACATAGCTCGAGAGACCTGAAGAATATGACTATTTGATGTGGGATTCCCCTCTGTGTGCTATGAGTATGTTTTATTGCCATTGGTTAATTGTTTCACCCTATAGCGAGGCAGAATATAGCCAGGCTGGAAGAGATATACAGAGAGTAGGCGGAGTCAGAGAGATGCCATGCAGCCGCCGAAGGAGAAGGACACTCACAGGACTCTTACCAGTAAGCCACAGCCTCATGCCATGCCGATACACAGATGAATAGAAGTGGGTTAATTTAAGATGTAAGAGTTAGTTAATAAGAAGCCTGAGCTAATAGGCCAAGTCGTATTGTAATTAATATACTTTCTGTGTTATTATTCAAGTCTGGGTAGTTGGGAAATGAACAAGCAGTCTCCACCTACAACTATTGAGGGGGAAAATGATTCTAAAAGAAGTCTCTCTGTTAATGAATTAATCAATTAATTAACCAATTAATGTATTGTTAGTTGTCTTGTGACAAACCACCCTGAGAAAAGCACCTGAAGGGTGAAAGAATGTATTTTGGCATACAGTTCCAGAGGTTTGCAATCCACCATGCCAGGGAAGACACAGCCATAGGCAGGAAAAGCATGAGAGCTGGAGCAGGAAGCTGGCTCAGCAGGAGGTATCCATACTCAGGAAGCAGAGTGAAAGGAAGTAGAGCCAGGCTTTAAGCCTCCCATCCTGTGCCCAGTAACCCATTTCCTCCTGTGAGCCTCCACCTCCTGGAGGCTCCACCCTTTAGAAAACAATTGTTCAAGTTGAGAACGCACAGGGCGGGAATTTCACATTCAAATTACAGTATCAAGTAATTACATTTTGATGTCAGTCTGGATGGACCCAAGGTCTTCGAGATGCTGGGCACGTGTTCTGCCATTGAACTACATCCCCCAAACCTCTTCACGCTTTTTATTTTAAGGCAGAATCTCACTGAATTGCCATAGCTGGCCTTGAGTTCACTGTTTAACTCAGGCAGGGCATAAAGTATTGGTCCTCCTGCCTCAGCCTCCCAGGAGTCTCCGGGTCACAGATCTGTACCACCAGATCCAGTTTCTATGTTAGTGTATCAATGAGCCAGCCCTTACTAGCACTTGAGATGAACTAATGAGTCATCGTCTGACTACTTTCAAAGTTTCGATTTATTGGGAAATTAAGACCCATACTCCATTAAATAGAAAACAATATGTATTATTCTATGGCAAACTAGGTTGTAATGAGATATCAAGTTATTTAAGTTTTATAGATTGTGTGGATTAAATGACTCACTTGTCTATCATGTTTTTAAGGGTGAGCAGGTCCAGGGTCAACATGCCAGCAGGTCAGATGCTCAGGGAAGGTGTCCATCCCATTTGGCAAATGTCAACTCAGTCTCTCCATTGTAATGTCACGTGGAACAGAGGCTGAGTTCCAACCCTTGGGTCTCTTTTCAGGGCATTCACAAGTCCTCCGCCCTTGAGATGTATTCTTTTCCAAAGGTCTTTGTTCCTAACAGCCTGATGGGAATTAGGATCTATATATGAGTTTTGTGGACAATGCATGTCTATGACAATTTGTTCAACAAATAAGTATTTATTTAGCAATTACCTCTTAGTGGTTGGGAGCCATGAGAACTTCCAAGTTCATCCAGAGAGATAAGACCATGAGCCAAAAGGCAATTGCTGACAGTGGTATGTGAAGGGGACAAATTGAAACACGGTGGCATGATGGGCACCATTGGTAGAATCCTCTAGAAAGGGTGTTCAGGAATCTCTGAGGTGCAACCTGAGAGACAAAAGAACAAGGCATGAAGTCCGAGGGGTAGAGCATCGTGAGCTGAAAAAGCAACAGAAAAGAGAAATGTAAACACTCAAGAAAACGAGTAGGGAATGTCCTAGAATGCCCCTGGGGCATCGCAGTTTGGAGTAGGAAGAGATGGAAATCTAGGGGTTGTCATGACCCTGTCGTGCTTGGCATTCGCATGGTGAGGAGCCGAGAGTCAGTCTACACACATCATGAAACCATTGATGGAATGCTGTTGGAAAATGAACAGGCGCTGCTGGGATCTTTTGAGGAAATCTTTTCTGCCGTGAAAAGTCGTTCATCAAGGAGTAAGAGTAGAGGTCAAAAGACGAAGTAAGAAGACAGTGGTCATTATCCAAGTAAGGAGCTGTGCGTGGTGACAGCGGAGGAAGAGGTCATCTTCGTTTGCTTTCTGTCGCTGTGATGAACACCAATCAAACATATTTGGGGAGGAAAGGCTGCATTATATTTTACTGGTCACAGTCCATCATTGAAGGAAGCCAGGGCAGAGTTAAAGCAGAAACCATGGAGTATCCTTGCTTACTGTCTTGTTTATAAGGTCACATTTGCTAGGGTACACAAGAAGTCCCCCAAAGACCACCAGTCATGATGCAATCAGCAAGAGCATTTATTATACCACACGCATGTGGGGTTGCACATCTGTACAAAATGGCGGTGACCCTGAGAGGGACACGCAAGCTCCTTTTTTTTGTTTGTTTGTTTTTTGAGACTGGGTTTCTGCAAGCTCCTTTTAAGCGCAGCTATGGGAATTTTAAAAGCACTGTGACCATTCTACTTAGGATTGGCTTACATGAGTGACACTCATATTAGTACATTTCCAATTGGTTAGAGCTGGCAGGGGTGGGCCCATTCTTGGGCAAGTTTGGACAAGTCCCAGGATTTGTCCTTATTTGGTCATCACTTGTTGAGGTGGGGAGGGTGTTGACCCAGGCCTAGTACATGCAGAAACTTTTAGGGGCCTGGCCCTCTCAACATTCAGTTACCCTCTTATTCTTCCCAGACCCAGTTGCCTAGGGAATGTACTGCCCACAGTGGGTAGGGTCCTCCCTCTTCGTTACTGCCATCAAGAACATATCCTGAAGACATACCCACAAGTCAATATGACAGAGGCAATTTCTCAATTGAGATTCCCTCTTTCCCTCTTGGCTGCGTCAGCAATAACAACCAACAAGTATGGAAGTCAGCAGACGATAGTTTGAGAGCGACATGCTGATGAACAGGATGTAGAAAGGAGACCAAGAGGGACCCCAGAGATGGCTCCCAGCACACTCAGCTGAGGATCTGGAGAGGAGGTACTGCCATGGACGGCAATGTGACTGGGAACAGAACCAGCCAAATGGCCATATATTACAAAAGAGGAGCATTGGGTTTGCTTCCATGATAATTGCTAGGTTGACCAGTGATGGCCGTCTGTCCCATGCAGACACTGATAACCCGATAGCTGCTCCGCACACAAGGCTGGAAGCCTCAGCAACCTACACACAGTGCTGATGGTCTGGAAGATTCCAGAGAACTGAGGTCTTCGGTTCTAACATCACTGAAGGATGGCCATGACAGCAGAGACATGAGTACTAACCAGCAAGAGTCAAAGGCCGGCAGGCAAATGGTAGTACGGTTTTCTCCTGCGTTTTCTATCTGAAAAGCAGTCACCCAGTCTGGGGGAGGGTCTCTCCCTGCCTCAGTCAATACTTCCTGGAAACGCCTTCCTAGTGAGACCTAGAGGCCTGTCTGTTAGTTGATACTCCATCCAATCAAGTTGAAAGTTAATGATAGAGCCCATAGTGGGACACTATGAGGTACCTTTTGGGGGAGGCGCAGAAAATGTAGAATTTGATGGCTGAGCCAGTTAAGCTTGAAATGAAGGAATACAGACACACGCAGGAATCGAGCCAATGAAGTTTAATAAGAAGAAAAGATCAAATTGGGATAAAACTTGAAAGTTGCTGACTACTGATCGTGTGACTTCTTCAGCTCTGCTAAATCGGTGTCTCTGTTGTGATAGGGTCTACCGTAGTCTTCAGAATGTAATCAAAGAGGAACCGCACGGCCAGAGCCCACTCTGCAAGCCCTACGTGGCCTTCATGGTAGCCTTAGACACGTCCGCCACGGCATTCAGACTTTTCCAAGGAACAAAACACAGGGTCGTCCCATTTACACGTGGAGAACACTTGCTCCATGTGCTAAGAGTCCCTAATGAGGACAGCAGCCATCTGGCAAACAACCACTAGATTGAAACAAAACAAAACAAAAAAAAAGTCAACACAAGCAAAATATGTAAAGTTGTTGATCACTGACAGACAGCCCGTTGATGGGCATCTATTTAGCTTTCAAAGCAGTCTGGCAGATAGATTAAAAAAATCCATCAGACCTGTAAAACCTTAACAGGCCAAATTTCCCTGGGGGGCCTTCCTATATAGTACTTATCATTTTCAGAGCTGTGAGAGCACTGACTGTTGCAGGCATCATTACCCTACATAGGACAGCGATGCCAATGTGGGAGCCATCTTAAATGCGTCACAAGGGGCAGGCACACGAGGTACAGGCCGGTGTGCACGCTAGTGGTTTCCGGCCTGCAACTTCTAGGGTGTGCTCATTGCTGTGGCTTCATTACCGCTTTTTGGTAATTATCTTCCTGCTGTCATCAGGTCTTTGTCGGCAAAGTCGCAGAGGGGACCACCAAGCTTCTCGTCGATCATCTTCAAGGCATGTGGGGACCATCCAGAGCATCACCCTAGCTTCCTTTAGCCATTGTACTTCCCTCAGAACACCTATCCTGGGCGGGTTCTCCTGCCCAATTGTTCCTAACTGGGTCTTGAGTCCTTGGGAAGAAACGAAAAGAAAAACCGGAGTTGCCTCCAGCCCAGCACATGCTGAGGTGGGAAGCCAGGCAGATGGGGGCTTCTGAAGGGGCAATTGATTTCCTCAGCACACCGCCTACCTTCCTTGAAAATTAAAAAAAAAAAAAAAGCTCACTGACAAAGTGGCAATCGGTCATGACCTCAGGAGGGTAGAGATACAGAAGTAATTTCAAACTGTGAAACTCAGTCAAGGAGAGGTGATAGGCCACCCAGACATGGCACTTACCTTTGGGTACACTGGATAGCCTGTGTGCGTGCATGTGTATGTATGTATGTGCACTTACGCGTGCACGCAGGAGCCGCTGAGTTTTCTCTTCTTTTAACCGGAGGAGGAGGGCTACATGAAGGCATACGTCACCCCTGATTCCATCACCCTCACGAACGACATGCACTAGCCGTCCCCAGCATCTGCCTTCAGGACTCTCTGTGAATCTGCTCTCCCCGTCTTTCTCACACTGAATTTCCAGCAGTGAGCAGACGCCCACTGTCCCCACAGATTTCTCTAATGGTGGAAAGAGTAATTAACCGCCTCCCTCCAAATGCCAGCTTGGTGGCCAGCCCCTAATTTGCATCCGTTCTGCAGAGGTTCCAGTGTCTCCTGGGATTTACTGCACTACTAAAGTCACCTTTTAAATCACAGATCACGATATCCGTACGTGGCTAAAAAATGTTCACCGCATTGTAATTTTATGCACTGGCAATAAACATGAAAAATGCATTTGGGGTTGTTTAACATTAAAAATAATGTTTGGAAAAATAAATTTTAGGGAAAATTTAGGGCTGAGGAAGAGGACCATATTCAGTCCTGGAGACTTGGATTCATAAACTCAACAGGAAGTTGGAGGGAGGCCAGAGAAGCAGGGGAAGAGAGGTCAGCACAGGGGCCTTTAGTGCCCGAATCCGAATCCTCCTGCCATCAAGGGCTCCCCCTTATTTTTCTCCAAACAGCAGTGGCTTTTATTTTTAAAACTGGCTAGAGATTGCTAGGCAATTGACACAATTTCAGAAAAATCACATTTCCCCACCCTCCCCCCAGGAATGAAAATAACATGATATGGGATGGCTTTCTGAGGAACAGTTTAACCTCAGCCACCAGGGTGACAGCTCAGGAGCTTACCGTCACCTGCAGAGTTAATTTGGGGTCTGGAGTCACGGCTGTGACACTTGGTTCTATTCCCGGACATATGACTTGTGAGTGGCACCCGTGACCCAACAAGCACAAGCCACCCTGCGATGAATCTGCTCCCCTCATTTTGAATCTCCTACCAGCTGTGAGACCCTGGGTTAGCTGTCTACAGTTTCTGCTCCTCCTTCCCGAGTTTGGAGTTCGTGTTTGAAAATATGTAAAGGCCACTGATGTGGGAGTCCCCTCTGTGTGCTGCATGTGCACAGGATGGGACAAGCAGGTCAGGCTAGGATGCATGTGACAAACCAGGTGCAATACTCTGTGTGTGTGTGTATGTGTGTGTGTGTGTGTGTGTGTGTGTGTGTGTGTGTGACTCCAGAGCTGGGGACGCAGGGACAGGAGAATCCCTGGGGCTCACTGGCCAGGCAACTTTGTCAGATCTGTGAATTCTAGGTTCAGTGAGAGAACCTACCTCAGAATATAAGGTGATAAGAATTGAGCAAGACATATGACAATGGCTTCTGTAGATGCATGCACACATATATGAACATGTATACACACACACACACACACATGCTGGCTCATGCAGCCATGCAAACACTCAATCATCACATCCATGAATAGCCTCACACAGCTGTTGGTTCTCAGTTCTACGTGGGGTCTTCTGTTACCTCCCAGAGATGATCACAAGGGTGACATCAAGGAACTCCGGAAAGAAAAGGGCATGGACATCGACATGCTGTTTCTTTCTGTGGCGAGTATCTCCACAGCCCCAGACTATCCCAAGACACGATAAAATGGCATCATGGTATAAATGTCACCGAGTGCAGGAATGAAATTCTGGCTGCATATGGTGCCAGATCGACAAACACTGGACAGTAAATTGCAATGGAGAGTGAGTGAATGCCAGCCAATACTGCTCTCTAAACCAACCAGGAGAGATTGAGACAGCAAGTGTGTGGGCTGAATAAGATCTTAGGGTGGTTCATGTGCCCCCCTGGAGCTCCTCGGGTACCCTTGGAGGTCAGTGCACCTGGTTTTGTGGTTCTCCGCTTCTAACATCCGTACGAGTATCCGAGAAGCCGTTTTAAAATGGAGTTTGATTAACTAGGTCTGGGGCGATGTCTGAGTTTCTACTCTTCTAATAAGCTCCCAGGTGACGGGGACATGACCATCCTGGGGCCTGCACTGCAGGTAGTAGGGATCCATGCTGCCGCTCCTCTCTTACTGACCTCTTTCCCAAAGCAAATTGCAGTGGTTTGAGCTGCTCAGAGCTAGGTTAAGTGTAAGCTGCGGGCAGAGGTTAAAGACGACCCACCAGCCTCCCCAGACCTTCCATCCAGAAGCCTTCCAGGAATTCTTTCAGGCTTCCTGGGTGTGCTAAAGTAAAAGGCACCCTCACTGAGCCTCCTCACCACCAGTCCTTTATGCCTGTTTCCCCCGGGGGTCTCTTTTGGTTTATTTCTTAAGTTAACAAGACAGGCCTCTCTGAAGTCATAAACACTGACATCCCCGGATGCAACAGTGGGCAAGATTATTCTCCCTGATTAAGCCTTTGACAGGCTGCATCTTCTCAGCTAACACCATGCCAGGTTTTATTAGTAAATTGGCCCTAGAAGTTTCTCTTTACCTACAGATGTCCTAGCTCAGCAATCCTTCCCCAAGATCAGAATGAGCACATTCGAGAACCCTCTGTGTGGAAGCACCAAGAACAATAATTAGACAAATTTGCAAACCAGACAGGGAAAAGAGTGACGATCACATATAGAGACTGTTAAGTGGAAATAGGAAACTTAAATAATTGACTGTTAAAATTGTCTAAGAAGGCCACGTTGCTTCTGATAACCAGACACCGTGATTAGGTTACAGCGACAAGACCATTAAGATGAAATGGAGACTCTAGCTTGTTGCTTTTAATAGACCTGAGCCACGTTATAATCAATGATTTCACCACTCCTTCTTTCAGTCGTGAATGACACCGGGACTCCAGAACGCACTGCCTTGTGGGAACAGCACAGGGCGGACCCACGCCTCGGGTGGAGGTGGTCCCAGGACGGCTGACAGAGCCTCTGGAATCAGCAGTAGACATCTGTTTTTTCTTATTCATGGAAGCATGGATGCTAAATGACTTTGCATCTGCTTCTGACGTCATTCAGCAATCTACCTTACCAGGCAAGCGCCGGAGAGATGACTCAGTGAGGAGCTTGGTGTGCAAGCATGAGGACCCGGGTTTGATTCCCAGAACCTACTTTAAAAAGCAGGGCATGGTGGCGCCGTCCTGTAACCCCAGTGCTGAGGATGCACAGATAGGCATGTCCCTGGGGCTGGGGTGGCTGGACCGTCAGGCTAGCAAAACCAGCGAGCTCCATTTAAAACTGAGAAATGAAATCCTGTCTCAGAAAACAAGGTGGGGAGGAACTGTGGAAGACAAGGAAAGCTGTCCTCTTCCATCCTCGTGTACCTGTGAAAACACACAATGCAGCCACAGTATCACACAGACAGACACTAGGGCGAATTGTGTGGCAAGACGGTAGCTGTGTTGTCAATACTGAGACAAAAATCTATTCCTTAAGCACTTTTAACACCGATGAATTTCCCTCCTCACCCCAGTCTAAAAGCCCCATTCTACCAAGTATGCTGTCCATGGAAGTCTCTGGAAAGCACACATGGGCCCTTACAGGCAGAAGAAGCTGTTGGGTGTTGGTGCCCTGAATCTGGTAGGAGTCAGTCACACTGCCAAATATTCTAGGCTTCTCGTATGCTGACTTCTGCTGTGTAAGACAGAGAAAATAATCATTATTTTCCTCAAAGAGGAGATTCAAACCCAGTTTATTTTAAGGAGTGTAGCACAAGGGCATTGAACGGAACAGCCGCTCGCTGGCTCACTCTGAATACTGGGTGAGGTTCCTCCATGTTAGGCACATTCCAACACATTTCCATCTCCGCTGTCCAACCAGATTGCTTTGAGAATCCCACATGAACCAAGAGGGAAATCACTCGGCTACACAACATTTCCTGTGTTCATTATGAGACGTCAATTGAGTTAAGTTAGTACAGGTAAGTGAAATGGAGTGCTGGCGAGGGGATGGACTCAGAGGTAGGGAGAACAAGAAGCAGACAGAGGAGGAAGTGGGTCATCAAACAGCGCTTGCTGTGTGCCGACCAGAGGGGGAATAAAGGGGGCTCTAAGGACAGACCTGGGCGCAATATGGAGCTGGAAGTTGTCAGCCCTTACTGCTCCTGGTCCCACTGCCTGGGGACCCTTCTCTGGTTATGAACGGAGAAACTGGAGTATCTGCTTGCGAATGGAGGAAACAGTAGCTGGAGGAGCTGCTGGATGTCGGAGAAGACGAGTTCTATACCGAGCACCAGGACCAAGAGAGCCTGAGCGGAAATTGCACACAACCGTGAAAAGGATGGGTTTTTTTTTTTTTAGATCCTTAGTGTATTTCTTTTGTATCCAGCTGGTTTTACAGATGAAATCAATAAATAATTTGCACATCTGCTCTCCCGATCTAGCCAAACTGATGGTGCTCCATAAACATGGCACGGCAGAGTCCACACAGGCAACTTGGGGGAAACTTGAGAGGCCACAACCCTCATTTTACTGTAGCACTAGTGCTTGGTGAAGATGCAGTACTTGGTACCCAGGGCCACTGATGTCTCTCACGTGGAGAGTTTCAAGTTTTCTTTTATTAAATCCTCATGATGCTACTAAATGTGACTCAGCACCCCTGCCGCCGGCAGTGCCAATGACAACAGCAGCAGCAACCGAAGTTCACAGTGACGTAATCCTGGGGACTGCTACCTTCTGTGTGCCCATAGCTGGTGCCCCTCCCCTCTAAGTGAGCATGTCAATGGATCTCAGAAGAGCTGGGCTAAAGACACGTGCTGAAGTTCTTGTTGTCTAGTAATCAGGAAGTTCCCAAGTAGACTCAGACACAGGATGACACAACAGAGCAATGGTGTTTTTACCACTATTCCCTCCTCCCCCTCTTCATCCTCATCCTGGTCCTCCATCACACCCTCTCCTCCCTCGTGCTCTTCCCATCTTCCTCCTCATCTTCATCCTCATCCTGGTCCTCCATCACACCCTCTCCTTCCTCGTGCTCTTCCCATCTTCCTCCTCATCTTCATCCTCA
>JAQHUG010000040.1:5628447-5639889 GCA_028555095.1 Dicrostonyx torquatus
TAGAAATGGGTTAATTTAAGATGTAAGAACTAGCCAATAAGAAGCTAGAGCTAATAGGCCAAGCAGTGATTTAATTAATACAGTTTCTATGTGGTTATTTTGAATCTGTATGGCCAGGAACAAGCAAATAGTCTCTGCCAACACATAAGCATAAGAAAGATTCAGAGAAGTCAAGTCATTTTCTGAAAGACATATAACCTTACAGGCTTCAGCGCAAGGGAAAGAAAGAAACCCAACTTTTTATTAAAGGTCCTTATGCAAGGTCCTACCCAGTGAGTTCTCCCCACACTCTTCTCATTATCTTTGTTTAAGTAGAATAAACATTATATTCCTAACCTCCAAAATTCATAGCAAATTTGTTAGCTTGATAATATATTCTGGGACCTCAGGCAGCATCATTTCATAATAGATTTTGGCCTCTAGGAGTTGTCCAGTCCTACCTGCTTTATCTGGATTACCAAGGCCAGGAGGGAAGGGGTGATGCAGGCCACTTGTCATCCTTTCTTAAAGAGTCACCTGCCTCAAGAAGAAGCTGTAGATAGAAAACAGATTTGTCCCCATGTGTCCCCTTCCCAAGCCAGTCAACTGTCCCTGTGAGCCTCTGAGAGGACACACAGGGAAGACTGTGGGAAGGATGCTGTGTGCTGCCCCAGCACACTCCTTTTGTTTCCCACAAGGCTGCTGGTGTGAGCCATGGTGCACGCTGGCTTTCCCTGTTTCCACACTGGTTACTGCCCTTCTTCCCACCTAGAGACAAGCACCCAGGTCTGACAACAGACTTTGGCTGAAATTCAGGAAACAAGAGAAGGAGATACAAGAACCAGAAATAAGTGGCAGGTGAGCTCTTTGAGGGTAAAAGTGGTGACCAGTGCAATTTTAAACACGTTTTTTAAAACTCCATGTCAACTGGGTATCAGGAATGAATTTTAAATCTATCACCCTGCCCAGGGCTGCCAATTGCAAAGAGTCCCTCGGGGCCCAAGCAGTTTAGCCTACAGTGTTCCCAGAGCTAAGGAAATCAAGTGTCGAAATCCATGTCTTCACCTTCCCTAAAAATTCAAGGATACGTAAGCCAGCTTCTATTTTTGGCCAATGCACCGAAGTCAGCCGAATATGAACTCTGGGATTGTAATGTAATGTCTCCCAACCAAGATGCCTCCATTGTTGCCGAGTGTACAGGAGTGTAGGAGTATGAATAACGGTGAGAAACCCTTGTTTGAGAATTACGTCTTCCAAAGGATATTTTGGAAAGTCTGGCTCTAGTATTGGGGACAGAATTTTTCAAGATGACTTTTGACAGCAAAGTGAGTCCTACTTCTTTGGAGTGTAAATGGAAGACACAGGGGAGGATGTTGACTCCTCCTTAGGCAAGGATCAGGTAGTGACTGCTTCCTGTCTGCTGTCATTAAGGATGGTGGAAAAGATCCCTGAGTCCCTGCTGATCTGTAGTCCAGGGAAACATGTGGGCATGGATCAGCGAATTTTGTTGGACTACACAGCCTTATCCCCAGGTAGTTCAGATGTGTGCTGCTGAAGCTGGGGAGGGAACCCAATGTCCACTCTTAACAACTTTTCCATGAATCGGTGACCTTTATATGTAACCCATTCCACTCTGCCCAAACCTCATGCGCCATTGAGCACCCTGGGCATGGCTCCATGAGTCCCTCTTGCTGTTTTCTGTGTTATTACCCTCTCATCCCTTAAAACTTTCTTCACTGTGCTGTGGGACAATGGTCTCATACCCTGTAACGATTTGCCACTTGTTTTAATAAAATGCTGATTGACCAGTAACGAGACAGGAAGTATAGGCAGGGCAACTAGAATAGGAGAATTCTGGGAATAGGAAAATTCTGTGTCACCCAGACACAGAGGAAGCAAGATGAAAATGCCTCACTGATAAAGAACCAAGCCGTGTAGCTAGCAGAGACAAGAATTATGGGCTCATTTAAGATGTGAGAAAGAGTTAATAAGAAGTCTGAGCTAATAGGTCAATTCATTTATAATTAATGTAGGCCTCTGTGTGTTTCTTTGGGACTGAACGACTGCAGGACCAGGCAGGACAGAAATCTCAGGCAACATCACTGGATGAGTCTCCATCCTATGTACCCTGCCCTTGGGTGTGGCAGTGCAAAGCGGGGAGATGGAGCCCACCAGGCAATGAAGTCACTCTCGCTGCAGCTGTGGGGTCCCCACATCAATCCTTCCCAGGCAGCATACTGCTATACAAATGTCAACTTGAAGAGATCCTCCCGCTTGCTCATGTGTTAGAAGTCAGAATCTGTGGCCAGCCTTTCTCTGTCACCGTGTGGGAGCCTGAGGCATTAGGGGTAGTAGGAGAAATCAAGATTGGTTAACGGAAGAGCACAGGTGCCAAACATAGCCAGAGAGTCTAAAACAGAGTCAGAAATGAAATGGACACCACAGGGGTAGAGCCAGTGGAAGCAGGTGGAAGGACCTGTCCTGTGGATGGAGATTCCCAGAAAATCTCCTGGATATAGGATAAGCATCTTTGTGCTAGGCTGATGTTTGGTTATGGACACATGAGAAGGGTCTTGCCTTTGTGCTCACTGGCCAGTCTATTCCACACCAAAAGAAGTCTGGTTGCATTCTGGAGAAGAATAAAAAGCACAAAGTCACAAGGAAAGAGACAGCAGTGATCACCGTTCAGATTCAATGATGCTGCCATGCTGACTGACATTAGTTATCCCCTTGTCCACACCTTGGTGCTGGGCCACTCTCGAATTGTCTGTGTTCAAAAACCAACCAAGGTGAAGTTCTCAGTTTTCAGAGAGTCTCACTTTGCTGTTGCAAGTTGAACTCTGCCCCCAGCTCCCTATTCGTCGTGTTTGAACAGGAAGTTGGATTTTAACTGAGTGGTGGTGGCGCACGCCTTTAATCCCAGGACTCAGGAGGCAGAGGCAGGTGGATCTCTGTGAGTTGAAGGCCAGCCTGGTCTAAGAGCAAGTTTCAGGACAGCCAGGGCTACACAGAGAAATTCTGTCTCAAAAAACCAAGGAGGGAAAATGCAGAAAGAAGAGATGAGTTGGATTTCTGTAGGCAGAGGCCGCTCGTTCATTCATTCCTGAATGTTCAGACCTGAAATTATCACACAGAAGCTGCATTAATTACAGCGCTGCTTGGCCAATAGCTTAGGCTTCTTATGAACTAAATCTTACATCTTAAATTAACCCCCATTCCTGTTATTTTATATTTTACCACAGGCTCATGATTTACTGGTAAGTTTCTGGAGCAGACTGTCTTTCTCCTTTGGTTGTTACATGGCATCTCTCTGACTCCACCTTCTTTTCTCCTCTATCTCTGCTTAGAATTCCCACCTTGCTCTATTCTGCACTGCCATAGGCCCTAAGAAGCTTCTTTATTAACCAATGGTAATAAAACACATTCATAGCCTACAGAGGGGAATCCCACATCAGATTTCTCTCTCTCATAACAAGAAGTTTGAAGATAGATACCCTGGCTAGTTCATACAAAATGTCTGGGGTCAGGTCAGATTCTTCAGTTTTTCTCTTCTTCCTTCATGGTTTTTTTTTTTTTTTTTAAATTCAGGGTCTTCTGTAACCCAGGCTGACCTAGAACTCACTGTCTAACCTTGAACTTCTGATCCTTTTGCCCCCACCTCCTGAGTTTTGGGCTTACACACCTGTGATTCCTGCAACGCTGGGGACCGAACTCAGGGCCTCATGCATGCAAGGCAAGCTCTCTACCAGCTGAGCCACATCTGCCTTCAGTCCTGGGCTCATAGTCTTTGAGACCACCTTTTGCCTCTGGTCTTTACTTTGAGATAGAGCTGCGATCCTGGCAGCCCTCTGTCTTTAAGGACAGGCAGGGAGGGAGGGGTCCTTTCCTCATTGTATGAGTAAGAGACACTCTGCTTCACGTCAGTCAGTTGGGACTTCCTGTTGTCTCTCCCTTGTTGCTGCTGATAGACTTTGTCACAAGTATCCATGTCCCTCGTGACAGCCAAGGAAAACTCTGCACATGTGCATACACCCACCGACATTTAGCGACTTCACTACGCCCTGGAACGTCCGTGCTCACTTTGCAGTAGTATCTGTTGTCTCGAAAGGAAGGGGGGGGGGAAAGTGTGACTCAGTCTAAAAGCAAAACAAATAGAGCAGAGGGAGGAGAAAGGCCGGCAAGCCTGTAACTTCAGGGTGGGGTTTGAACGTCTTTGCATAGGCTGGTTCCAGGCCCTCTTGCTGATGGCAGTTTTTGTCATCTTGTCACACTAGACTGATTCCTGCCCATACTTGCCTGCTCCTGAGAGACAGTTTTCCACCTGACATTACGGTGACCTGGAACGTTCTTCCTGAACTGGGAACTGATTGACACCTCAGCGTTCACGCTCAACTCAAATATCATTTCCTCTTGGAAGCCCTCTGGGACTGTGACACGCACACGTGCCCACCTCTAACTAACTCATTTTTCATCTTCAGACTTTGAATTCACTTTTTCAGAGAGATTTTTCCCAGTCAAAATCTGTCTTGCTTTTTTTTTTTTTTTTTTTGCCCCCTTTGGCTCTGCATGTCCTACTGGACTCTAGGACTGAGAGCCTGAGGAACTGTGCCTGTCTTTGTGCACTTAGCTGACTTCCTAAAGAAACGGTACAGGCGGGAGAAAGAGAAGGGGCAGGTGGATTCAGAGAGGTCCCTGGAGGAGCTGCTTCAGGGACCGTCAAGTGCTTCCCACACAAGCAGGACCACCCAAGTTCAGATCTTTAGCATCTGCATAAAACCGGAGTGTGGCAGCGTTTGCCTAGGGCACTGGTATTGAAGGAAAGGAGGGAAGCGAAGGGCAGATCCTGACGTCTGATGGACAGCCATTCCAGCCAATCAGTGGGCTTCAGGTTTTATTAAGAGACCTCGAAAATAAGGTGAAAGACCCCTGATATTGACTTTTAGCCTGAACACACTCACATATACCTGCCACGTGCGTACACACACACACACACACACACACACACACATACACACACACACACACAAAGACACAGACACAGACGCAAATGCGCACATCTTGCCTTGGTTCCAGGGAAGGAGGCATCTTATTGAAAGGAAGAACTTACTCGTGAAAATACTTCAGATCCATAACCATGTGGCAGAGGTCACAGGCTGACCTTGCTGTTCTGTGCGTGTTAGTGGGGGACGTGCGCAGGGGACTCTCCTCTGCAGTCCTTCCTGCAATACTCCTATTATGTCAAGTCTTCATGCAGTCACCTGAGCTGTTCTTGGCAGCTGTTTTATGCATTCACGACTGTGGACAGAATGACAAAGCCATTTATATGTCAAGGGAAAAAAAAAATCACCCAGTGATCTTCTGTGTATTGTCTTCTGAGAGAATCCGTAGTTCTCACCACCTGCCAAACAAGAGCCACTGCCAAAAAGATGTAGACATAAAAGGTTTGAAAGAAATCATGGGACAAGAGATTAGAAGAAGCAGCTTCCTGATTGCCAGTACTGCGCATGCCTGCTTCAAGCCACTCTTCACTTTTCTCCCAAGAAGACAAGGTAGGGACCAAACAAAGCTGCTGGGATTCAGAGAACAACACAAGTAAAATGGCCAGCAGTGTTGTCCCCAGAATCATGACCTTACAGAATGCTTCCTTGCCAACCATGGAGCCTTGAAGCATTACACATAAATCAAGAGAGGTTCTGATAGTGTCGCCACCCAAGCAGTTGTCCCTTCATGCATCCTTTTGCCTGAAGAATATGCCCTCTGTGTCCCCACCAACCTGCCAAAGGCAACGAAACATGCCCCGATGTGGGAGCAAACACAGAGATCACTAGCCATCTCGGTAAGCTTACAGCCAATGCCTTGGCAACCAGGAAGGGATTCATGCTTATGCCTTCCTATTTTAAAGTGGTCAGCGGCAGGTGAGTGGTCGTGTGTCCACATGTGACAAGTCTGCAATGACAGAACCAGGCTGAGGCAGGGGAATTACTAGTTCCATGGCAGCCTGAACTAAGGAGTGAGAATTCACAAAACAAAACAAAACAAATAAAAAGACTCTGTAGAAGATATTAAGGAAGACAGTGTTTTTTTATCTCAAAACTAAACACCTCACGGAGAGGAATATGAAACAAGAAGAGAAATAGCTCAATTGGCTTGTGGGAGATTTCACACTGGAACCAGGAGACCGATGCTGTTCCCGGCAGAGGACAGATGTGGTAGGGAAAACGGAAAGTCAAGCCAGACTTCTTCACACACCAGGAAACACTCAAGGTCGCGTGGATCCGAACTTTAGCCGCTTAAAAAGTTTCAGGACCTCTCAAAGATCTTCACAAGAGATCTTTCGGCGGAGGAAGGGAGATGGTGAAACATTTATTTTACTAACTAAATATTCTTCTGGTGATGTAAGGGAAACCTTTTGTGTGCTTTTTGTTTCCCTTAAAAGAGAAAGAACAAGATCCATTCTCCCCATAATTGCTGGGCTAGAGGAGGGTGACGTAGGACATAAGTTCAGAGAACCGGAGACTACTCTGTTTCCTCTGCCACCTGTCCTCAAGTCCCATTTTTCTTCTCCATAAAAACTCCAGTCAGGTTGTATTTTGATACCTGTCACTCGACACTCATCGGGTGACAAGTTTGCTCGGCCAATATGTTCAGTCAGGAATACGCATTCTGAAGAACGTTCCAGCATGGTGGCGATCTCCTGTACACACTGGAATCAAGCCGGGTGCTTCACCCACTACTGCCACGTCCGTGCCCACCAGTCTCCTTGCATTATTTCATGTGGCAAAGTCAATATGAGAATTAATAATAGCTTTCTGATCTACAAATAAGAGCACGCCACTTTAAATTTTTGGCAGTGAGCTGGCATTTTGTCATTTAATCATTTCAGATCATTACACCGCAATACGGAATGTAATGACATGACACCCGTAAATGACAAACACTCGGTCTCTCCTGCTTGGGAAGAAATAATGTAATAGGAAGCAAATTATATCCTTAAAGGTGGCCGCGTCTCACTCCCACGATGAGGCTTGAGACACTGAGCAGATACAAGGTGAACAAAAGGAGACCGTCCCCTACAGATGTCCTGGGTGACACACAGCAGCACTGTCTCCATCCACAAGGGGACAGAACTTGTAGCTGTGAATGTCCTTTCCCATTTAGAGCCCCACAGGGAACAGCTGTGTTTAGGATTCCTTCTTGCTTTGAGAAGCAAACATCGTGAGATGGAGGTGAGAAGGGCGGAGGTGGCTGCTTTTAAAGAGTTCGCTTTGGAGAAGACTCTGCCTCCCTCTCGTATAGGAGGATGACACGGTCAGTGGAGTGATGGCTGTTCATATTTGTGGATCTGGGTTCGATACCTAAAGCCCACGTGAAACTCATGTGCTTGTAATCACAGCCCTGGAGAGTCAAAGACTGGTTGAACTCCAGGGCTTCCCATCCAGTTAGCCTGGCCAAAGTGTCCAGTTAGAGACCTTGTCTCAAAAAACAAGGTGGATGTTCCTTATGGAATGACACCTGAGGTTGATCTGTGGCCTCTGCATGTGTGCGCACGTGTACACACACATGCTCACACACACACACGCTCACACACAGAGAGGGGTATCGTCTGCTCCTGCCTTTCCATCGCTCAGATTTCACTGGGATGCCGACAGAATAAGGCAACCATTCTGCGGTGGCCTCCCCGACTCTGTGACTCTTGAATTGAAGACTCCTCCCTTGAGTTCACAGCTCCTGGGTCTGAAGTCCCTGCAGGGCACCTGGAATTCCTCATGCTCACTACCTGGATGCACTAGAAGCCTTGTGGGGAGTCTGGCTGATTCATTCCCTTATACCTCCTCTGGTCCTTTTTGGGACTATTGATTCAGCCAAGGCGTTTGACCTACCAGAAGGGGTTGTCATGGCCACCTAGTCACTCTATCCTGCTGATTCTCCTTCTCTGATGGTTCATTCTGCTTTTCATCTCAAGGGGATGTAAAATCACCATGAAAACAGCCTCTGGGGCTGTCGGTGTGGGATTATCACCTAGATTGGGCTAACCGAGGTGGGAAGAGTCAGTGCGGGATTATATTCGGATTGGGCTAACTGAGGTGAGAAGAGTCTTCCTAGGTGTGGTGCAATTGAAACAGCTGGGGTCCTGGATTCACTAAAGAGGGGGCTAAGCTCTGGGACTCCATTCCTATCTGCTTTCCGACCACAGGTCCTTTTCCCATTGCTGTATGTGTGTGCTGGATGGTATCCCACTGAACTAGGAGGCAAAACAAACACGTTCTTTATTAAGCTGCTTCTTGTCCAATATTTTTAAAACTATTTTTAATTGTGTGTATGTGTGTGTGGGTGTATGCACCTGAGGCTTTTAATTATGTGTATGTATGTGTGGGTGTGTGCACCTGACATCTTTGTGTGTATGCATGTGTGGGTGTGTGCACCTGAGGTGTCAGAAACCTCTGGAGCTGGAGTGCCAGGTAGATGTGAGGTGCCGGATGTGGGCGCTGGGAACTGACCTCACTTTTAGAAGAGTGTCTGGTGCTCTTAATGGTTGAGCCGTCTCTCCAGACCCCTTGCTGAGTAGTCTCATAATACCAACAAGAACAAAGAACAGGGATTGCAAACACCATTCAATCCTTTTCTTCTTTCTTCCCTCTTGGACCCTCTTAGTCTGAGTCACAGCCCCCACCCACCCCAATGACTCTGCCCATTTTCTGCGTCCACCTACAGTAACCTGCTTCCTCCAGCTAGGCATCACCTCCAAAAGGTTCCAAAGAGTCCCCGAACAACTGGGGACCAAGTGCTGAAACACATGAGTCTATGGGGGACACGTCACATTCAAACTCTTACCCAGCATCCCCGTCCACAGACGGGAGGATGCAGCTCCACAGAACAAGGGTTTCCACGGCTCCAGGCTCCTGCCCTCACTGCCTATCTCAGACTCGGTTGCTTATCTTATTCTCCCTTTCCAGGAGGCTCTTCTACATGCTAGTCTGAGTACCTGAAATATGTACCACACCCCAGTTTACCCACCTGACCTGAGACCGTCTTCTGGGACTCAGTTCCAGTGTCATCCCCAAGGGACATGATGCATGAACCACACTGTCACCCTCCCAGAACTGTGAACGTGATGCCACAGTTCTGGAACACATTCCCCAGGTGCATGCTTGGTTAGCATCACCTTTCCTCCAGCCTCCACGGTCTACAATGGGGGGGTCCCTAGTGATAGTTGTTCCCCTTTCTACTTCCAGCATTAGCGGAGAATCCAGTGCACAGCTGCCACTCATCCAGTCAGTCCACAAACCAAACAGCCTGTGAAGCTAAGGGATCAGCAGCGGCGGGAAGTTTTGCCTACACCATTTGGGGGCCCCTTTGCTATGGGGTTTTATAACCTCAGCTCGTTGTTAGAAAATGGGATTTGCAGAGACATTCTAAACTCAAGCGGTTTCCCCCACCAAGCAGGGACATGAAGGCAGGACATGCTTCCCATCCATCTACCAAAGAATGGCTCTGACCATCTCAGCCCAAGACCAAAGCTTCCCCTTAGAGATGACAGTAGCTGAGAGTGTGGGAGCTGTTGCTATTTGTGCAATGGGGAGAGAAAAGAGGATGAGAGCATGGAAGAATGAGATGATTTTTTTTTTTATTGAGGGGCTGGATGAAGAAGCAGAGTTTCACTAGGTAGCCCCAGCTGGCCCGAACTCACTTTGTAGACCAGGCTGAACTCAAGCTCGTAGAGAGCCACCTGCCTCTGCCTTCTGAATACCGGCGTTAAAAGCATTCAATCCTTAAATCGTGTGATTTAGTGGAAAATCCTTCACTGTAGCGTTATTGTGACCATTTAGGACAACAGCCATCAACTAGAGGTGACTGACTACTGGAGGGTAGCTGGCAATGACTGAGGACATGTTTTGGTTGTTGTGGTCTGGTGGAGGCTTTTACTGGTACCTTAGGGGGGTGAAAATAGGCTGCTGTTAGACATCTTGCATGTGTGTACCGGTCCCATGAGAGACTTGCATGGTCCAGAAAGTCAGTGGCACCCAGGGTGGGAAGTCGGCAGCATAGGGTATTTGGCATCCACTTAGATCACTCTTGGTGAGCTGTGGAGCATTTGGGGCAGAGGGGTCGCAATCAGGTATTTTCTACTGGTATTCTGACCTTCACTGTTAGCAGACTTGCTGATATAGTCGGAGACACATTAAAGGAAGGCAGAGAGCAGGAGAGTGTTCTGTTAATATTGACCCAACTGTGGAGGCTGCACATCTTTGGGTTCTAGCCCTAGAAAGAATTTTGAGAGCTTGCCAGATATGGGTTAAATAAAAAGAGAAGAGACCGAGAGCGGGGGGATGCAACCCCCCGCTGCAATTTCCCCGTAAGCACAGCCTTGTAAATACCGGTGATAGACTCCAACAGAACTTACTGGAAATTCCCCCAAAAAGCCTTGGAAAATAGACATGTGCAAGTGGTGGTAAGAAATTTACTGGAATGAACTGTCTGTGAACGAAGAGTATGTGAGCAAAATAGATGTTTTATCTGTCATTTTATTCATAGAGAGATCCATTAAGCTTCTCCATTTCATGCCGCTCCTGTTTGGAGAAAGCATTTTAAGCTAAATCTTCATTTTCACTTGGAAAAAAAGAGATCAGTATGGAAAATAGGCAACTTGACACTCTCCTATTCTCTCTCTCAGGAAGATTTTTTAAAAAAAAAAATCTCAGAAGCAACTTCTGAAAAACACTCAAGTGTGTGTCACAGGGGAAGATGGAATTTTAGTTGGCTAAGGACTTAGGAGTATTTTTGACCTTTCCAGTCAAGAGGAGTCTGTCCCTGCACATCTGGATTCCTAGCAAGCCATGAAGTCCTGCAATGGGCTAGTATGAGTTGATATCTGTTATTATACTGAATGACTTTGATCTGCCATGTGCTGTGCCCAAGGAACAGGAGGCAAAAAATTTGAGTCTTGGACGATGTGTGATCTCCAAGATCTTCACTCTGTTTTTGAAGTAGGAACATTTACATATAATTAATTATAACACTATTAATTAAAATTTCCATCTCCGTGTAATTAGGTTACTTTTTTGTGGGGGCAGAAATACATTGTGTGTAAAATGTTGTCACATGTTGATTTTCAGAGGAAAACATTTAAAAGCTCCTGAACGGTGTCTCTAGGGTCACACACAGGCATTCAGGGGCTGGAGAACCTTGTGGAGTGAACAAGAAAACAAGGGAAACCTTACTCACTGTGCCATTCATGTGGGTTCTCGTGGGACCTGCCTTCCATTTTCAGCTAGTGACTCTGAACTACTCCAGCCACCTGTGAGTGACTGCAGCTCTGTCCCCAGCATGAGGGAGACTCTGCTTTAAGCACTGGGAGGTCCCAGTGCTCGCTTGTCCCTGCTTGCAAGAGTGATGTGTGCGGCCATCCTGAGTCTGCATCCTGTGCTGCCAGTGGCCTAAACCTGGACGTGCGTGTGTGTGTGT
>JAQHUG010000040.1:5660567-5676622 GCA_028555095.1 Dicrostonyx torquatus
TGGCACAAATAACCCCTACTTCCCTGCACTCACTCCCTGATCCCCAGAGCCTTAGCATTGGAGCCTGCTGCTTTGTGAGGTCTTAGGACCCCACAGCTGGAAGGGGGAGCTGGGCTGGGCTGGGAAAAAATCCAGTACCAGGGCAGGGCCCTGCACCCAAATGACCAGAGAGTTTAAAGGAATAGAGTGTCCCTGCACCCATTTCCGGTCTGAGTGGGCCCTGGGTGGGGACTGACTTACCCCTCCAGATGTTTCTGCTGGGACTCTATCAGGGCCCCCTGATGCTCCAGGATCACAGAAGCAAAAGTGCAGGCTTGGTGGATGTAGCACCATGGCACAAATAATCCCTGCTTCCCTGAACTCACTCCTAGATCCCCAGAGCCTTAGCCCTGGAGCCTGCTGCTTTGTGAGGTCCTAGGACCCCGCAGCTGGAAGGGGGAGCTGGGCTGGGCTGGGGAAAAAATCCAGTACCCGGGCAGGGCCCTGCGCCCGAATCTGGATAGGTATTCTTCAAATCTTTCAAAGACTTACAAAATATGGCATTTAAAATAGTTTAAGAACTCATACTTTTCTCAACTGTAAGACATGTCTGCTCCTGGCAGTATCAATTACTTTGAGAGGATGATGGGAATCAAAGAGGCTTCTTATGGAGTTTGTTAGCCATTTGGGCAAGAAAACGCTCTTGCCTGGACTTCTTCATGGTATACTGTAGGAACTGGACATGCAGGACCCACAAAAAGTGACTGCCAAACTTGCTTAAAAGTTAAACAGTCCTTCAGGGCTCCTGCTTCATTTTAAAAAAAGAACTGCTAGACATTCTGCAGGACACAGAAGAAAGCATCTAATGAACTTTGCCATTACAAGGCAAAAGAGATCTTCAAATTTCCTGCTTTATGGAAAAGTCTGTTAGATATTATGGGCCTACAGGCTGAATATGGATGTCCCAACATTATAGAAGAACATTGGGTGACTAACCAGGCAGTGAGATGTCTTTGTCAATTCTAGAACTTTAGAAGTTGCTTACAATGCACTTCCTGTTTACTTAGGTAATATCATATCCTTCTGGGGTCTTTAAAGACAAATAGTTATAGTTTTCCTTAGTTATGGTAATGGATAAATTAGATATAAAACTCTACAGATATAATTAGACTAAATATTGTGAGTGTAATTCTTGCTTGATACCTGTTTTGTTACATGTAATTTTCCTATGTTAAAGTTAAAACCTTTCTTTTTATTTAAACAGAAAAGGGGAAATGATGTGGGATTCCCCTCTGTAGGCTATGAATATGTTTTATTACCATTAGTTATTAAAGAAGCTCTTTTGGTCAATGGCTTAGCAGAATAAAGCCAGGTGGGAAATCCGAACAGAGATATATAGAGAAAATAGGAAGAGTCAAAGAAGGAGACAGATGCTGGAGAACCTTACCGGTAAATTGTGAGCCTCATGGTGAGACATAGATTAAGAGAAATAGGTTAATTCAAGATGTAAGAATTAGCTAGAAATATCATAAGCTACTGGCCAAACAGTTTTGTAATTAGTATAGTTTCTGTGTATAGTATAGTATTATAAGGGTCTGGACAGCCAGGAAATGAACAAGCAGTCTCCAACTACAAAAACCTATGAACTGAAGTAGAAACAAATGACCCTTCATTAACTATGTTTAGCGTTTTGGTCCATTTAATTCCAGCCATAGATGCAGTGGGATTAGTCTCAGCAGTACACACAGAAGAATTGCCTGCCTTGGTGACTTTTTGTACTGGCTTAAAACCTGCAGTTTAGCTCAGAGCACTAAGACCTTTAAAGGCATCCTTAAGGCGGGGAGTGTGGAAAAATTGCTCAGTGGTAAAAAGTACTTGTTGCTCTTGCAGAGGATCCATGTTTGAGTCCCAGAACCCACGTGGTGGCTCGGGACCGTCTCTAACTCCAGTTTCAATAGATCAATGCTCTCTTCTGACCTCCATGGGCACCCGGCATACACATGGTACACTTACATACAAGCACGCAAAAACACTTATCACATAAAATAAAAAAATAAATACATCTTTTAAAGAAAGATGTGGAAAGAAGTCTTAAAACACCATGTATATTCACTACCATTCAAAAGCATAGTAGTTATTAGACAACCCACCAGATCTTGTTATTTAATGTTATAAAGAAACTGTTTATTGCCAAGTTCCTTTGAAAATATTTTGATAACTGATTATATTTAAATCTAAATTCTCTGTATTTTATACCCCGTGTGAATGTTATTCTAGATGTCCTTGATTGCCACAGGGCCCAATAGAATGAAATTGTTAAGAGTTGTTGCCTGGCTTAAATAAGTGAAATGGAATCAAATGACAATGAAAGCCATGGTAGGGAGGCGAGCATCCCAGGGAAAGTCTGCCAGGGCAAGGCAGGGAAGCACCCTCTGCGAAACTAGGCCTTGATGTGTTATAAAGATATATAACACAATCATCAGAGAGTCTCTGAAAGGATGCTTCAGAAGACACCGATAGCCTGTGTTGGCATGCCCAGAGAAGGGCAGGCCCTAGGATGCCATGGGTGGGGCCATGGCAGTATGGCTTGGGTGCCAGTACTGTGCAGATGGGAGGCAGACAGGTGTGAGATGAGGGCAGAGAGGTGGGCAAGAGTTTCACAATCTGAACCGGAGCATATGTGAGAAGGCGCGAGGAAGAAGTTGAGATGGGATCCAGGGATGGCAGGCGGTGGTGGTGAGTGTGGCTCAGAGCCAGTTGCCCTGTCAAAGAGAGGAAAGGTGAGATCACACAGGCCTGCAGGGCCTGGGCACCGTAAGGCTCGAGTAGTCTGTGATCCCAAGGGCACTCCTTGTCCTGGCATGCTCGTCTCCCAACCACCTGCCCTCATGGAGCCCACCTGTGAGCTGGTGTCTCGTTAAAGGGTCTTTGGCCAAGCTGAACCTGAAGATGGCCAGCCCTGAGCGTCTGAAGATTCCAGCTTCCCAGGTTCAGCTGATCACGAATAGAAAACACTTGGAAAAATCGTCAGACTTTCCTTTCTTGCCATTCTCTCTTAAATAACGTAGCATAACTGGTCATATAAAGTTTGCATTGTAGTCACTACTGTAAGTAATTTAGAGGTTATTTAAGTGACATTGACAGTGAGTGTTAATGAGATAGGAAGGCTGCACTGTTTTGTACAAAGGACTTAAGTCTCTGGTTGATTGTGGTATCCAAGGGGGTGGTGGTGGTGCTGGAACCAATCCCCCATGGGTACTGAAGGTTGGGCGTGTGCACACGTATGCACACACATCTTGATTCTGTCCTCAGGTTACCGTTATGCATGGTAGTTACGTCTTATAAAGATGAGAAGGTTCCTGGGAGCCCAGAGTTGCAACCTTTTATCAACAGATGGCTCCACGGCCTGACTTTGTGTGTGCTTGGTTAGAGACACCTTCTTCAGGATATGTTACTGCTGGGTTAGTAGGGCACTTAGGGCAAGCACCTTGCTCCTCGTAACCCATGGTCTTTGATAAACCACCAAAAGGACACTTGTTCGCAGTGTGGAGGCTGAAGCAAAGAGCCCGAGTAGCACCTTGATCGTCCTCACTCAGAAACAAGCAACCAATAGGCTGCAAAGTAGTCTTGTCTGGAGGTTTAAAAAAGGATGAGTGGTCAACGCTGTCATGCAGCTGGTGGAGAGTTTACCTAGGATGTAGCAGGCCCAGGATTCCACCTCCAGCATGGTGACTGACACCAGTGACCCCAATACTTGGGAGGTGAAGGCAGAAGGACCAGAAGTTTAAGGTCATCCTTGACTATGTAGGGAGTTCAAGGGACCAAACTGTGGGTTACATGAGAATCTGCCCTAAACTATAAATCCATAAATAAATCTGAGTAGGAGATGTAACATGAGGGTCCTGCTTGTTGGGGTTACTGTCCCACCCAGTACCCCCACAGCCGGCAAGCCCCAAAGAAAATCACACAGAGAATCTACATTAGGTTATTAACTGATTGGCCCATTATCTCAGTCTTCCTACCAGCCCCCATAACTTATATTAACCCATTGTTCCCATCCATGCCAGGCACATGGCCGGTACCTTTTCTCAGCTGGGACAGGGACACATGTTGCTACTTCGGTGGGCTGCGCAGGAATGCCAAGGGAGCTTCCTGCTTCCCAGATGTTCTCCTCGCCCTGCCTCTACTTCCTGTCTGGTTGACCCTCCTATACTTCCTACCTGGCCAATCAGCATTTATTTAAAACATGATTGACAGACTACAGACAAGTCTCCTGCACCAAGGAGAGACTTAACCAACAAGGACTTTGTGAAGGAGGACCGAAGATCCATGCTTCCCCTCCAAAGACAGACAAGCCTGAAGTACGCAAGGTGAGACAACGGCCCCTGACTCCTGTGGTCGCCTCAGAGCAGACTTCTTCCCTGAAAGCAACCCAGGGGACTTCCTGTCCAACTGGGCTTCCTGTCCATTGGGACTTCCTGCCCCTCGGAACGTCCCACAGATTGAAAGCCCCTCTGCACCATTCATGAGAATTCCCCACACTGTGGAGTCCTGTGAATGCGTCCCCAGCCACCTCAGAGAAACACCTGTGTGGTATGGGACGCAATTGCTTGGCACTGTAGCCTGTCAGGTTGCCATGTAAAATGGATCTCACCTTTAATGACAACTGAGAGAGGGCAAGATGCAGGCTACAAAGCAAACTATGCAGGTGGGAACGTCTCACTAGGTGGGGCCTGCGCCGTCACTTTTCAAATTCACTCTTTACTTTAGAATCTCAAAGAGCCCCACACCCCAAACTCTTGTCCCCTTTCCAAGCCCATCTGTGTCTTCATCCCGTCCTGTCCCTCCAAGGCAGCAGTTGCTGCTTCAGCTAGGAAAACTTTTCTCATGGACGTGTGGCGCGCGTCTCGTTGGCATCCCAATGCTTTCAAGGTATTTCCTTTTCCTTAGGATATGGATGGAGGAGATTCAAGAAAGCAGATGCACTGCAGGATCATTGGGGGATTCTTGCTGCAAGGGGCAGAGTACCCGGCTCACGGTAACCTGAAAAAATAGCTTATTTTTTAAAATCATCTTTCCTAATAAGAACTCTGGAGACGCACGCTTGCTGGGTTGGTTCGAGAAGGGGATCAGCAAACTCTGGCTCATGGGTCAAATCCACCCCCCCACGCCGGTTTTTCTTCTGCCTGAAAATTAAGTAAGTTTGCTAAGAGAGCAGCAGCAGAGGGGCCCACAAAGCTTAAATATTTAACTGTCTAGCCCTTTACAAGACAAGCTCTCTGACCCCTGGTTCAGGATTCCATCATTTTCGCCAGTCTCCAGCTTCTTGCCCTCTGCAGCTACTGGCGCTCTTTCCTGCTGGACCACAGCCCAGCTCCACACAGCATACCTGACTGAAGAAGAGAAGGTTATATCTCTGATATCTCTCTCTCTCTCTCTCTCTCTCTTTCGTCTTTCCCGGAAGGCTGCAGCAGACTTTGATTCCCACAGGCTGGGACTCAATCAAATGAAATACAGGCAGTTGCTCCCTGTGGGAGAAAACTTGTACTGTGGGCTTGAACTGGACACTGAGCTCCCTTCTGCCGACACGTGCTTACCAAACCAGTGCGGTCCTCAGGGCTGTTCATCACAGCACTTTAAGGTCTAAGGCTTGAGACCCAACCCAAACCACACACACTCTCCAGCGAGAGGCTAGGCAGTGCTGAAGGTACTAGGGCCAGCTCTGTGAAAGGCAGCCTGGAAGGAAGCTTGCGAGATCAAATTCCTGGTATTTAAATCTAAACAGTTCTAAGCTTTTAGAACTGCTTTATATTATTATTTTATTATATTATTATTATTGTCTCTCACAGCTACTGGGGAACACATGGGAAAATTATATATATTATATTATAGATACATATATATGTATATTATATATATATTTGAAGTTTTAATAATAACAGAAAGGTATGAAACTGCCAAAGTCGGTAGGAAGAATGTTCAAGGCCTTCACACTCTTATTTCTTTTCTTTTTTTCTTTTTTTCAGGTTTCTCTGTAGCTTTGGTGCCTGTCCTGGAACTAGCTCTTGTAGACCAGGCTGGTCTCGAACTCACAGAGATCCACCTGCCTCTGCCTCCCGAGTGCTGGGATTAAAGGCGTGCGCCACCACCGCCCGGCCACACTCTTATTTCTAAACACACACACAGGAGCCACCTACTGACTACACCTACACATATGTGTGTAAAGTCCTACGTGCCGCATGTTTACGTACACACATCCACAGCATGTGTCGAGCCCCGTTAAGGGTGGCTGGGACTCTGTGAGGACCAGCGAAGCATGGTAGGGACTCCTGATCTCTTTCTATGAAAAGTTTGCTCCTCTTCAACGGTGCTGGATAAGACGGCGACTCATTCTCACCCCAGAGAGTACGGGAAATTCCTTCGTTGGAACATCCCCCAGTCATTATCGGCGGAACTTTTATAAACATCAAATTTCTTCTAGTGGTCACTTTGAGTAAGAGACTTGGAAGAAAAATACCCTCACCCTTGACTTTCTTCTCAGAGTGCAAGGGGTGATTGGAAGTGGACAGTTTCATGTTGGATCAGGAACTCTCGTGTTGGAGGGGCTCTAATATTCAATTGGGGCTAAGCTGTCTGAAAAATTCACCAACGTCCCTCTCACTGCTTGGGACAGCACAGGTGGTGCCTTGCTCTCTGAAGCCGCAGAGGTTTGGGGTTTGCAGGAAGGAGGAAAGAGGGTTCTGGTGGCTTTTGCTGGTCGTTTTATCACCAGCGACCCCCACCTTCTCTACAAAGCATATCCAGTGTGAGTCTCTGAGAATCTCCCGCTAGCCTTGGTACTCTGCTGTTTTCTGGACTTTTCTCCATCACGTGAGCAGTAAGCTTCCCTGTGGAGGAAGAGGTGTGGGGTGGTCCCGAACAGGACACGTCAATGTAAAAGCCCCCTTCTACAGAGGCAGGCCCGGGTCAATCCATTTCACGTGGCGTGCCCTCCTTGACTTATTAGGATTAGCGCCCAAACCTGAGTGCTCTCCACTGGGTATCTTTTGACACCGGCGCATTTCCACCATGGGAGGCAACCGGAGTTTCTGGGGTTGAAGGTAATGCTACCAAGAGGAGCCATGAAGTTTAGCAGAGATGAAGGATGTTGAGAGTCAGTAAAAAAAAAAAAAAGGGAGATGACAGATAGATCTGTAGAAGTTCAGAAATGTTCTTTTCCTGGCATGGGCCCTGACAGTCAGTGTGTCTGCAGACAGTTGGCTTCTTTCATTTGCCGGTGGGAATAATGAAGATAATTGAATCAGGGATGAGCTCCACCCAGTTCAATTTCATATTGGAAATACTTGGTGTCCTGTAAGCACCTGTGAGCTGAGCCCTGCCAACTCTTGTTCAATAATTAAAGCGGGGACCC
The DNA here is from genome assembly GCA_028555095.1 of Dicrostonyx torquatus. Taxonomy (NCBI): domain Eukaryota; kingdom Metazoa; phylum Chordata; class Mammalia; order Rodentia; family Cricetidae; genus Dicrostonyx; species Dicrostonyx torquatus. The sequence goes on from JAQHUG010000040.1 coordinate 5,667,958, forward strand.
ATTTATCCCCTCTCTGGGACAGGCTGGCATGAGGGTGTGTATTGATCTGGCATGACAATCGCGAAGAGCACACTACTTCTGTTTGCCCTGCCACACCTGTCAAAGAATCACTGCCATTGTCACCTAAGAGTGAGGGTGACTTTGGCAGTCAGCTTCCCCCAGGAAGGAAGGCAGAGGCCCCGGAGAGCATGGCGTCCAGCAGGAGGAGACTAGGGCTGATGCCTTGTGGAGTGTTTGCGCTGCTCCTGGTGACATCTTTGGGAGCACTGTTTGCTTAGCTGCTGGATTGTCAGAGTGACCCGTGAATAATGGATGAGCCATTTGCCTTGTCTTAGGTGTGGGATGCCCTGTTGTCTTGTAAAACAAGAACTATGGCAGGTGCCTCCTATTTCCCATCAGCACCCTGTTTTCTCCACACTCTTGCTGAAGGCATAACAGTGTATTTTCCTCTGTTCTTGTCCAATGAGAAGATTACAAAATGTCACCTTAATAACTAAGATTTCTGGGTTAAGCGTGAGAGCTGCCTAGCTGTAAGTGCTAGCGGACAGTTACGTAAATAATTCAGCGAGATCTTACAGCTTCATAAAATGGACGGCGGCATCTCTGGAGTCTCTGGCTCCTTCTGTGGGTCATCAGGAATGTATAAATAAGGACCATATTGGATTTCAAGTGATGAAAATCTGCTAGACGCCGCTGAAGCAAAACAGAGGGGATTTATGTTTGAAATATTTGGGGCTTCACTGACTGCACAACAGAAAACAACCGTATCTTAGGGAAGGGCTAGAGCCCAGGACTGAACTGCCTGTGAGATTGTGCTGTGAGTCTATTCTCTGTCCCTCTCCGAGTCTCTGCAATAAAGCATCATGGATGCAATGGTTTCTGTTTCTGTTGCTCCGAATCGTTAATTTCCACCAGTTAAAGAAAAGGATTGGCTCTTTTGCTGCAATCATTCCCAACCAAACCCCAAAGTTTGGAATTTTAGTAACCACTGCCATAGATGGATAATGCTTGTGTTTCCCATTGGATACAGACCTAGCATTCACCTTTTAGGGATTTTTTTCCCCAAAAGCCCTTCTCTGAGAAGAATTTTAGTAGAAAAGGTAGTTATCAGCTGGCATGGCTGTGGGGGGTAGTGGGTGGGCACACTCTAAGGAGCCAGACAGGAAACTTGAGTTTGCTCAGGCCTTGTCGGCCACATGGTCTCCGTCACACGCAGTCAGCTCTGGCTTTGCACAAATGTACCCACAGACGATACACAAATGGATTGGTTCTGGTCTATTCCAATAAACTTTCCGAGCTGAATTTGGAATTTCATCTAACGTCCGCATGTCAATAAAGATCCTTTTGAAATTTTCCCCAACTACTTAAAAATATTAAAGAAAAATGTTCATGGTCTGTCCAAGCCAGATGATGGGCTGGAATCAGTCCACGGGGTCAGAGGTCGATGATCCCTCCTCTAACAGCGTATTTCTGGTGACAGTGATGTGACCGATAATCATCCAAAGCAGCATGTCATCTCAGAAGCAGTCATCAAGCATGGGGCAGCTGTTTTGTGATGTGCGAGCTAAAAACATGATGCCCGGGGCTTTCTTTCCCAGAGCATTCTTCTTTCCTGTAAAGGCTGAAGATGTTAAGTGTGCATGGGTGTCGGCGTGTTATATACAGATGTGTGTGGGTGTGTGTTTGTGTGTGTGTGTGTGTGTGTGTAGGTGTGTGTGTGTGTGTGTTGTTAGTGTTGTTAGTTCCCTCCAGGGCAGTAGCCTGCCTCAACCACAGAGCCAGTTATGTGATCACCTGTGGACAGGTGCCTTTTCACCTTCAGCTTGGCGATATGTGCACCCCTTAAAAGTGTTCCCCAGGTACACTTCTTGCCTCTCTTGCCTTCTTTGCTTCTCTTGCCTTTCTTGGCTCTCTCTGTCTGCCTGCCTCTCTCATGTCCCCACTCTGAGTTGGCCCCTTTGCTCCTTTACGTCCCCCAAAATAAACCTTTACACTATGTTGCATGTGGCATACCTTGGCAGGTCCCAATGAAAGGTATCCACTTGCCCCCTGCCCCTTTTTAAATCTTTTCAGGTGTCCTCAGAAGCCAGAAAAAGAGTTCCAGGCAGTTCTGAGGCACCCGGTGTGAGTGCTGGGAACACAACCGTAGTCCTCTTCCAGAGCGTTAAGTGCCCTTAACCACTGAGCCATCTCTCTGGACCTTTGGTACAAAACAGTCTTGATAATGGCTCCTTACCATGTTTGAGAGTTTCCCCATCCTTATCCATCATCCAAATCCTTTCCAGTTATCAGCAGGGATTCACTTATTGTTTCAAGGTATTAACAGAAAGTCTACTCCAAAAAAGTATCCTTGCTTTCTTGAGTGTCAAGGAGAAACAACGCTAGCTGTCTCACCTGATCTTCGTTACTGGTTTGGCATCCACGGGCTGGTCTTCTTTCCTACAACAGTACCCTGCTCTGAGAGGTTGCCTTTAGAGAGGTTTTGGGGTACACTTCAAGACCCTGAAGCACCATTTAAAGGGTAGCCATGGTTTCTAGACGAACATCATTTAAAATGGGTTTGAGGCCTCTTTTGGGCCCACTTTGGAAATTCAGACTCCCAACTCTGGGTTAGAAAAATTATAATTGCCATGTTGCCTAGGCCGCTGAGACCTTTTCTCAAATACATGTGCCTTCGATGGATGTGTTCCTCTTAAAATTCGTATTTAAGGAAAATAATTTGCATTATACTGTATGCTTTTATGATTAAATACAAAATAAAAATGTATCAGAGAAATTTGTGAAGAACAAGAATGCTATAAATTATAAACAGCACAGGGTCTGCTGAGCCCAGCGGCATCTGAATGGGACCCAGCACTCATGAAGCTCAGGCAGGAGGATTACAAGCTTAAGGCCAGCCTGGGTTCCTCAGCAAGACCTGTCTCCAGAAGTTTTAAAAGGAGCAACGATGTGCTGGGACATGGTAAAACATATGTAATCCCTGGCAGAGGCAGGAGGATCTCTGTGAGTTCAAGGCCAGCCTGGTCTACCGAGCAAGTCCCAGGGCAGCCAGGGCTACACAGAGAAACCCTGCCTCGAAAAGAAAACAAAGGGGGGGATGGGGGAAAAACAACAACAGCACAGGAGTCAGAAAAAACTTCACATCAACTGTATTAATTGATAATTTTCAGCTGTTGAAATACTTGTATTTTCAACAGAATCAATAAAATTTGGAATAAATTACATGTAATGTAATAGCATTTGATCACTTCTTTCCATTTACTGTAGATTGTAGATTTCCTTGTTCCGTTTCCCAATTTATAAACCAGGCAAGGAAGTTGCTGATGGTACCCAAGCTTGGGAATCACACACACACACACACACACATACACACACACACGAGAGAGAGAGAGAGAGAGAGAGAGAGAGAGAGAGAGAGAGAGAGAGACAGAGACAGAGACAGAGACAGAGACAGACAGAGACAGACAGAGACAGAGAAAGAGAGAGAGACTGTTGACTATTTCTGTGTCTAGAGGTCCAGAGAAGGGACTTTGGCCTGCTCCTACTCACCCAGTGTGTTTGAGGTAGGGGTTGGGGCATTAAAAGCCTACGAGGATTTCAAAGCCGATGTTTATGGGTCTGCCTGGGCAGAGATCAGAAGACTGACCAACAGAAGGGGGCAGAGATGTTCTAATAGCCGTCACTCACAGACGCTGTTCTCAGAGCTAGGAGTCTATTGCTGTATGAATCTCTCTATATGAACCCCAAACAATGGTGCAATAGTCAAAATATTTAACGCTGCACACGTCAGTCAGAACCTTCTGGAGAAGACAGTGAAGGGCCCTTTAATAAACATGAATGTCAAATGCTACTCTGTCCAGAATAAGCTGCTTTATGAAAATGGGCAAGGACTAAGGGTTTTAACATGAAGAAGTAAGACCCAGATAAATAAGTAGATTTAACTCAGCTTTATTCTTCTGGTCTTTGGGTATCTCTTGACTATGGGGGGGGTCATGGAGCAGAGGAATTGTGCCAGTTATTTCAAAGGAGAAAGCATGGTCAAGGCCAAGGTCAGAACATCATCCTAAGTACTGGCTTCCAGAGGAACTTGCCAGTAACCACTTGACCCTCCGCTCCAGGATCCTACATCCAGCATGAGTTTAAACCCTCAGTCCGGGGGAAGGCATATCTTGATCCAATTTTTTTTTCAGACCAAAGAAACTCAAGAACTGTCTGCAATGACTCTTCCCATCTCTTACGGTCCCAGGGAGGTGTGTTGCTCACACTGGTACCCAACTGGGGTACTGTCTTGTCAGTTAGCAACACCTGACATTGCTGATGGTGATGAGTAGCTAGAGATGTACTTTTGAAAGTACAGCCGTTCCTTGATTAATTTCTCCATGCCTCCTGATCCACCCAGATGTGAAACATTGTGTTTCAAGATACCCAGCCAAGACAGAGCCACGCCAGCTGGCATGCGGTCTCTGAAACCATGAGCCCTGGGTTAGGTGTTCTGTCACAGCTAAAGGAAAGGAATGAATGCACCACCCATCTGCCTCCTTCTTCCCTGCCAGCCATGAGTGACACTGCCTGAGCCGTCTTACTGCTGTCAAGAGAACAGGGAGACCTGTCTACCACTTGTCTGGCACATGAGATGAGGTAAATGGAATCTGGAGTCCTTCCTGTGCCTCCGCTCCAAGTTTCTTAACTATCAAGCATCTTCAAGTAGCCAGTCAGCGGCTCTTGATTGGTAAGCGACAGAAGGGTCTCTGCTCTGGGAAGGAGTGATGCTCAAGTCACTCCACCGTCCTGGTGAACAATACCTTTTTGCCTAAAGGAAGAACGAGACGATGAGACAGAAGCTCCATGAACAAGAGGAAAAGCTGGGAATTACTGAGCTCACTAATCTAACACACCTGGGGTCACACCAAAGCATGTTGAGGTTGTTTACTTTCGTGGCTGGCTACATAAATAATGAATGTTTATTAAATCAGGCTTCCTATGAAGAACTGGCAAACCTGAGATGGGAGAAAGGAAGCTAGGGGAATGAGGAGGGTCTTTGGGGTGGTGGGTCCACGCAACAGCTGCTTTTGAATACCTGAAGGGGGTTACACGACGGGGGTGAGGGCGGTGGTGAGAACTTCCAAGTGAACTCACTTTCTCAGCAACTTCCTACCGCCTGATGACATCCTAAATGTTTTGGGAGATGATAGATCCTTCCGTAAACAGTCTCCCAAACCAATGACTCTGACAACCACCTGGGGATTTTGTAACAGTAGACTCATACCTGGGTGTATGTCAGTCCCTGGGATGAGGGTCCCAATGTCTATATCTTATTCCAGGACATGGGTTGGCCATCTCTGATGTCATCATTTAGCTTCTGCTTCTTCTCTAGGTTCACTTCCTACCATGTTGCTCTTTATTCAGATGCTTTGCCCAACTGTTTTTGTTGTTGTTGTTGTTTTGTTTTTCTGGGTTTTTTTCCTTCTAGGAACATGACGAGTTTATCTTAGCTTCAAAGCTCTGTCCTTCCTGGTTCCTATCCTTCTTTCTTATAATAGGAGAACAAGGAACAGCTAGCAGATCAACACATCAGTTCAAAATTACACTGATGACCTTTGAGAGTGCTATTGACCCACAAGTTCTATAAATCTGTATTTGAGCAGAGCCTCCAAGGCTCCAAGGGAGCAGGTGTATGGTGGAAACCTCAGGTGGGGAGAACGCAGAGGCGGGCAGAGATCTGATGGGGGCAACACCCTGGGATGTCCTCAATTCATACCCCTCTAGTGTCCTCCTTTATTTCTCCAAAATGTATTTTTTAAAATAAAAATATTTATTTTCACCTTTATTTGTGTGTGTGTGTGTGTGTGTGCGCGCGCGCGTGTGCACATTATGCTGTATGTGTGCAGGTACCCAAGTGAGCCAGAAGAGGGTGTCAGATTCCCCAGAGCTGGAACTCCAAAGGATTATGCGTGAACTCACATGAATGCTGGGAACTGAACACAGGTCCTCTGTAAGAAGAGCAAGTACTATGGGGCTGGAGAGATGGCTTAGAGGTTAGGAGCACTAGCTGTTCTTCCAGAGGTCCTGAGTTCAATTCCTGGCAACCATATGGTGGCTCACAACCATCTGTAATGAGATCTGGTGCCCTTTCTGGCATGCAAGCATACACACAGAAGACTGTATGCATAATAAATAAATAAATACATAAATACATAAATAAAATCTTAAAAAAAGAAGAAGAAGAACAAGTACTCTTAACCATTGGGCCACCTTCCCAACATCCTGAGTCAATTCTTAAGGATACTTCTTCTTTTTTTTTACTTTTATGTATTGATTATTTTATTCTATTAACCCCATCCATCTAAGGGAGAATGAAAAGTTGGAAGGTGAATTCCAGCCTGTTTGGGATCCCTGTAATGTCTTCATGAAGCCTGTTACAGTGAGACATTGTGTTGAGAGGGAAGAGCTTCCCCACGGAAAGCTCCTGCTGCCTGCACCAAGGGACTCGCAGTATCTAGAGTGAGCAGTCAGCTTTGATTTGTGTATCCATACTGCCGTGTCAGTAGCCAGAGGGGATGGCAACAGGGCGTTCCGTGTGCTTTCATCGGCGCGTCTTCAGAAGGATTATTTCAAATTAACTTCAGTCTCTTGGAAGGCACTGCACACTAGAATGCTATTTCCCATTTGTAAACAAAATAGTGGATAATTACAGGAGAAATGAAGACAGGTTGGTTCTGAGGAAATGTCACATCTGTAGATCTTAATTTTCTCCCAGCTGTTGCCTGGCTCTTCCTTTGCTGTTCACATGGTCCCCGCAGTAGCATCTGGGATAGAACCTGGCTACAGAGCCCCTTGGTGGCTTCACAGTCACTGGTAGAACAAGAAGGGCTTTGACCATCTCTGCCATCACTGGCAAAATGGAGAAGCTGTGGGACACTAGTAGGATGGGATTTTTTAAAAAAAATGGTGTGGTACAAAAAAATATTTTGTGTGCGATAACAAGATTAATAGTTAATAGTATGGCATAAATTCTAGGAAATATAAAAAATTCAAAGGACTGAAAGTGAAAATTAAAGGCTGGTGAGATGCGCAAGCTTGAGGACATGAGTTCTGCTCCCCAACACTCATGTAAAAAGTTGGGCATGACGAGGCATGCCTCTAATTCCAGCAGCACTGGGAAGAGGAAGAAATGGAGGAAAAGAAGGCGGGAGGAGGAAGAGGAAAAGGAAGAGGAGAAGACAGCTCCCTAGCTGTCCAGCCAGCTTAACCAAATCAGCAAGTTCCGGGTTCAATGACAGAGTCTGTCTCAGAACAAAGATGAAGAGGGTCCTGGGAAGATGGCTCCGTGGTTAAGAGCACTGGCTGCTCTTCTGGAGGGGCTGGATTTGGTTGCCAGCGCCCGTATGATGGCTCCCAACCAACTCCAGTTCCAGACATCCCAAAGCTGTATTGTCCCCCGTGGGCACCAGGCATACATAAGGTGCACATCCATATACAATGGCAAACATTCACACACATAAAATCAAAATGAATAAAACTTTAGAAATTAAAGTGATGTGCATTCGTGTGTACGCCCCCATCCCTGCAAACACGGCTTAAAATTTAAAAAGCACAGCTGCCTTTTATTTTATCATCCAAGACAATCACTATCCACCACTGAAGGTGTGCATGCCCACTCCAAGTGTGTATTTTACAGAAATGAAATCATATCACTAACGATACAGAACACAGAAGGGCAGGATGCTCCCTGAAGGACCAAGACGTGAGTATTTGGGGCTTTGCTGAAGGACAAAGACATGCCGTAGACAATTAGAAATGAATGACCACAATCACCTACCAAGAACAACCTTTCCACAAAGAGGCGATAGGTAGGAACTGCGAGCCGAACTCTCTGACTCCGGAGATAAGATACTTACTTGCATGTGGCTGATGTTTTTTGACATCATTATTGAAGAAATTATACGACTGCATTGCATTGAGGGAATCTTCATTTTGAAGCTTGCTCATTATTGTTGCATACCCAAGTGGTAATCGGGTTGCATTATTCCAAAGAACACAATGTTGAACATCCTTGGAGCTAAATCTTTCATGATTATTTCCTTCCTATAAATTAATTAAAACACCATTGATTCCCAACTAGGACTCATACAAATCCTTCATTGATCTCTTTGTCTACCGGTAAGTAGTTTCCCGGTCTAAATTATTTCAGTCTAATTTTGCAAAGAGTTCTTTCTTTTTCCTAAAAGCCTTAATACCGTCCCTGTAATGAAAGGAGAGAAGACAGAAAATGAGAGGAAGATAATACAGGGAACGGTGGTGAAAGGGTTAGGAAGAGTCTGCAGAGCAGGGGGAAGCTGGGAAGGGACGACAAAGGCCGAAGTCACTGCTTCTGACCCCAGTTTAGAGGGAGATTTGTGGAAATGAATGAACGGGGTCTGTCTGGGTTTCTGAACAGACCCCACACGCTTCTCCCAAGTGGCTGCACAGATTTCCTGCTTGGACACAACCCCTGCCATCTTGAATCCCGCAGCTGTGACTCTCCTTCTCCAGCTCACTAGCTCGCTCTTGAAGAAGAGGGACCTGGGAGGGATCCAAGGATCCTCACCTGAGATTCAGCCACTCCCTCCCAAGCCTCGCCCAGCCCAGCTGCAAGTAGTTCTGTTGCAGAGAGCAGTGGTTAGGT
>JAQHUG010000040.1:5693281-5725781 GCA_028555095.1 Dicrostonyx torquatus
GGAGAAAAGAAGGGGAGAGAAGGGGGAGAGGAGAAGAGGCTGGAGGAGAGGAGAGGAGAGGGGTGTGGAGGGGAAGGGAGGGGAGGAGATGGGAGGAGAGGAGGAACACATAGCACGGGAAATAGGTTATCATGTCTTTGGGAAGCAGGGCTGTGCCCTTTCTAACAATGCTGCAGAGGGCTGCGACGAATCCATTTCCAGAGGACACCCGAGCAGCCACACGTCGAATTGCTCAGTGGTGAGCAACTGAGCAAGGGTTCCCACTCAGGTCTGTTTTTCCCCGAAGCTGCGTTTACCATCAGGTGGAGATGGTATTTATACATTTCATCTTGCCTCCGTTGTGTACTGGGGAGGCATATTCAGATCCCCCGCTGCCTGCTGTGGAGGGGGTGTGTTTTGCAATTAAGGACATCATTGCCGACGCAGTCACCTGGCTCTCTACTTAATAGGCAGCCACTGAAATGAGTCTCTTCCAAAGGTCCAGGGAAACCACTCTTAGGAGACCGCAGCTGAGCAGAGCTTGCAACTTGAGGATGACAGTGGAGCCCCAACAGTCCTCGCTGCTGATGAAAAACGACCCCCCATCTGTGTGACTCAGTTATTTGGGTATTTACCACAAAGGCCCTAAAATGGTTCCTTTTCCATCAGGACATAAGGGATAAACTGGGGGCGGGGGATAGCTAAATTTAAATGTAACTGCTCACACTAGTTCATCCTTAGATGGATGGTCGCTCTTTCTCATTATTCACCAAGCACAGACATCCCACCAAGAGTGGTTTGGTAACTCGTGAGGATAAATCACAACCCGGATGGCGGCTGTCACTGTCACGTTGAGGACGTGACTCCAGGGGCTGACAGAGGGTGGGAGTGAGCGCATACATGGGCCCTGCTGGCTCAAAGTTAGAGAGAGAAAACAGAGTCCCCGGAGAAAGGAAAACAACGAGGAAGCAGTAAAATGTCCCGAGTGCCTCCCTCCGCTGTCCCCAGTGCCATGCTTCAGAAGGGAACACATGTTTCAAGTCCCTAACAGGTCAGAGGGAAGATAGATGGCAGATACATAAGCAGAGACAAGGAGAGGCTGTGAATTTAGCCATCAACCAGAAGAAAACCCAGACCTGAGGAGCAGGCAAGATGACAGACAAAAGCCTCAGACACCGCGAGTGGTCTAAAAACGCAGACATTTCCAGGGAAGCTCAGAGAAACTCAACCGCACAGGACACAAGGCTGAGGTCCCTCTAGAGTACTTTTCCCAATTCCGTTTTGCATTCAAAATTAAGATTTGTTTATTTTTACTTAATATATTTCTTTTTGCCAGCATGTATGTATACCACATGTGTGTCTAGTGCCTGTAAAAGTTAGGAGAGGCTGTTAGAGCCCGTGGAGCTGGAGTTGAGGATGGGTTGTGAGCCGCCGTGTGGGTGCTGGGAACTGAACCTGGGTCCTCTGGAAGAGCAGCTAGCACTCTTAACTACTGAGCCATCCCTCCAGGCCCCCACTGATTCCATTTTTAACCATCATAATTATAAGCAAAGTTGTAACAATGAATAGAAAAATCATAACAGTTTTGCCTACTTACCTATGTATTTTGTTATTAAGTCCTGGATATTTTATTATAAAGTCCATGTATATATTTGAAAACTTTACCTGCCATGATGCATAATTTTTCTTTTCATATATGTGAGCTTCTCTCTGTGTTGACACATAAATGTCCATAGAACCAGTTTACAGATGCCCGGTATTCCACTCTAGCATTGCTTAGCCTGTACGCTGTTATCAGGTGCTTGGGGTCCTGAGCCCTCCCTCTCTTATCATAAATAAAAGCATATAAACACCCCTGGCCAGATTCCTTGTACATGCTTCTGACTTTATTAAAAAGCATCTTTTATATGTATTTCTTAATTATTTGAGAAGTTCACACATCTTAGTAAAGCAAGGCACGTTATTAAAGAATTTGAAACGGTGTGAAATCTTGTTAATTTATACCAAGAATTAAATACCGTTGGAGCTAAGCACAGAGGTGACCTTGTTTTCTTTCTCCGTCTCCTCTGTTCCTCTTCCTCCCTTCCTCTGTCTCAGCTGTGTCCTCTCTTCAGAGGTCAGACAGTGGCTGCCTCTCTGGAAGCAGTCTATCCCAGGAACACAAATGAGGGTAGGGTTGGGAGAATATGGTCCTGGGATCGATCCAACCTCCCGTCTGTTTTCGTTTGATCTATGGGCTAACAAGCATACATGCATGTGCACAAACATTTACGCCTGGGCCAGTGTGTGTGCACCTGTGTATAGATGCTGATGTCTGGTGTCTCTCTTCATCACCTGTTTGCTTCTTGAGGCAGGGACTCTTGTTCTTGCTTAACCCAAAGCTAGCCAGTTCTAGCTACAGCTTGCCCTGTGTTGTATGAGGTGGAGCGGGCTGTGTCCCGCCACCACCCAGCTCCCAGCCGCCAGCTGCCGGCCTATTCAGCCGCCGGTTGCTTGTACCTGGAATAACCACACGAAAATTATATTAATTTAAACTCTGTCTGGCCCATTATCATTAGCCTCTTCTTGGCTAACCCTCACATCTTAAACTAACCCATTCCTAATAGTCTGTGTGTCACCACGAGGTGGTGACTTATCGGAAGATTCTAATCTGCATCCATCTCGGGCCGGAGCATCATGGCATCTGCCACTGCCTTCTCTTCTCCCCAGCCCTCCGTTCTCTCTACTCCACCCACCTAAGGGCTGACCTATCCTACAGGCCAGGCAGTCTCTCTTTATTTAACCAATGAAAGCACAGAGATACAGAAGAACCCTCCTACACCAGCCCTAGGATCCTCTGTCTTTGCCTTTCTCTAAAGTTCTGGGATTACAGGCAGCTGCCATGTCCTCAGCTCTTACACGGGTTCTGGAGGTCTAGACTCTGCTCTTCATCCTTGCACGGCAAGAACTTTCTCCACTGAGCCCTCTCCCCAGCCCCTAGTGGTTATATGATTGAATAATTGAAAAACCACCTGAAAGCCAGGCAAAGTGGCTCACACATGCGATCTCAACACTCACAAGGCTGTGGCAGAGGGATTGTGCATGCTTGAAGTGCAGTCTGTCATAGAGTGTAGCTCTGTCTCAGAGCAAACACCACCACAAATACGGCACAACCTATAGTGCAAAGTAAGTGTAAGTGGTCATAGATAAAGAGGATTTTACAGTTTTATTCTTTCTTTAGGTATGTGGGTATTGTGTCCTCACGTATGTCTGCCTATGCATCACACAAGTGCCTGACACTCAATGAGACCAGAAAACGGTATCAGACCCCCTGACACTAGAGATACAGGTGGCATTCAGCCATCATGAGGGTACCGAAAATTTAACTTGGGTCCTCTGGAAGGTCAGCCGATGCTCTATAAGTGCCGAGCCATCTCTAAACCCCACAAATAAAGTTTTATTTAAACACAGCTACACCCAGTTGATTATATACTATCTATAGGGCTCAAGTCTATAAGAGCAGAGTTGAGAAAAATGACAAAGATAATTGTCTTTATCTTTGAAGTAGAAAAATATATATTCTATTATCTGTCTACCTGTATACATGTGGACAATTGCATTTATTCATCTTCATTTTTAGAAATGTCACACACAGTTTGTTCCAGTATTTGAATCCTGCTGTTTTCCTGTCCCTTCTTACTTCTTTCTTTTCATGGCCATTTTTGGTTATAGACCTAAATGGTCAATATTCCCATAATGAAATTTATGGTTGGTGAAGACATTCCCCATCATTATTAGTCCTCATCCGTGACTGAAGTGCTTCTTCATTTATTGATTGACACATGAGGCATGCTAGTCACTTACTTCTAGGTCTGGAGCATGCAGAAGCACGGACACGTGACATCAGGGAAGGACTATAGGAAGGGGTACCTGGCCTCACCTCAGTTTACCCACCCTCCTCAAGAGGCCTTAAACGTCACTTGTGCCTGGAAGTCTCAGGACTGATTCCTGAGCCCGCACCAGGATTGGCTCGTGATTGGCTGTGCTGAGTCTCATAGCCTTGCACTAAAGATAATCTCCCTTATTCACCACTTTGTATGGAGACAGTTTGGGGACATGGAGAAACTTGAAGGGGAGTGTCTCCCTAAAAATGAACACAAAAATCTCCTCAAATTATTGTTCACAAACTTGAGATAACTCTTGTTTATGTCTGAAAGCACTCTCTCTCTCTCTCTCTCTCTCTCTCTCTCTCTCTCTCTCTCTCTCTCTCTCTGGTGTGTGTGTGTCTATCTGTCTGTCTCTCTCTGCTGTTTGTCTGTCTCTCTCTCACACTGTAAATTAAGCTAATTCCTTCTTGAGAGTAAAAATATCAAGCCAACATCCCTTCCATGGGTCCTAGGCTCCAGACCCTCATAGCATTCAATGTAGGACACAAGGGTCCTGAAGCGCACTCTGCCCCTCCATCCCTTCTGCCTGTTTGCTTGGCTGTCACACCGCAGAAACACCTCCCTGAACACAGTCTCACTTTAAAACCAACCCAGGGACTTTTCTTCATTGCCCCAGAAAGAAAGAAAGAAAGACCACTATCATTGCTGTCTGTTCATTTGTTAAATATTTGCGGTTCCCCCACATGCATCAGCATCTCCTATTTTTGTCCAGTGTCAGAGTAAATGCATTTTCCCTTCCATCTCTCACAATGTTGTTCCTCATAAGAATGGACCCCACTGTCTCAGTGCTGATCTCTTTGTTCATCATACGGAATTCTTTCTTGATACGCAAGTTTTTTTTCCTCTCTTTCCTTCACACAAGCCATCTGCTGTCCAAGCACATGGTTCCCCTTCCTCTCTTCTTCTCACTTTGCCCTTTCAATTTCTAGTTGTAAACTTCACTCTCGCAGACATTCCCATGATGCAGTGTCACAGGAAGCAGGAAGTAGGAAACGTGCTTGCCACATTTCCCAACCCTGACTGGTGTCCCAGTCCAGCATGGAGTCTCACCCACAGTAGGCATGTAGGTGAATGTGTTTTCAATACACAAGTGAACAATTAATATTTGAATGTTTATATTTTACTATTGTATTACACCATAGCCATCAAAACAACTCTCATCTTTTAACTCTGCCAACAAAGAATGGGTGTACTCATTTTTCAATAGACAAAGCCTTATTGGAAAAGAAAACTAAAAAGGGTAACACACACAATGTTTAGCCATTGACAAAGAATAAACACATTCTAAAAATAAACATAAATAAAATAAATAAGGAAATGCAAAAGTTGACTCCAGAAAATAAAAGTGTGACTCAAGATTCTACCGGGACTATTTTCCTTTCTCTGATTTGCCAAACTCAAAAATGTCCTTAATATCTCCTGTGGATTAAGCATATGGGAAGACAGTCTTAAAGCTGATGAAAAAGATGGAGACAGGCATGAATGCTATGATCCCCAAACAGGACTAGCTGATAATATTTATTATTCTTACACACACACACACACACACACACACACACACACACCCTGGGTCCCAGTCAGCCCATTTCTGGGTATTTATTCTGCAGACACATCACCATGTGTGAGGTTTGACTCTTTCAGTGCTAGTGACAGCAGGACTGGCAAGGAAAGGGGGGGTTGGAAACTTTTGGAAACTGCCTCTATATTCAGGACAAGCCGTGAATAAATTATGCAGGGCGTGTGTATTGGAAAGTGAAGACAGAGCTCTCTATTAACCAACGTGGAATAACCTCCAAGGTGAAGTGGGGCCTGGGCTAAAAAATAAGGTGGCGATGTGTGCGATACATCCCCGTTTCTAAGAAAAGGGTGTGTGTGGACGCGCACATGTGTGCTTAGATGTATGCAATTGCTTCAATAGGCATAAAACAGCGTGTTAGTGAACAGCTTGTGGGGGGTGAGGGACATGAGATGGGAAAGAGGCAGGTGGGGGGAGACTTATTTCTCTCAATCACTTTAATGCTTTCGAATTTAAACTGTACAACTACATTATCTGTTTAAATATTTCTTGGGATACACAGCAGAGAGAAACTCCTCTCTCTCTCTCTCTCTCTCTCTCTCTCACACACACACACACACACACACACACACACACGGGGCGGGAGATGAACTAAAGCTATTCCTGATACTAGACTGAACACCCTCTGACAGCATCTTTCCTCCCCAATGGTTGTAACAAAATTGGAGGAGAAGGGAGTCGAGCCCCGCCTCTTGCCCCTTCATGAGTCTTCTGATTTCTCTGAGGATACTGACATGACAACACAGCTTCAGGGACTCCCTGGCTGAAGCCTTAGGGCTCCAGTGCCTAGGCCTCACCTATCTGGACCCAGAGGAAGGATGTCAGCACCACCTCAACCATCCGGAGAGAAGCCCGGCCGGTTTTCCTTTCCCGTGTGTATCTAGTGGCAGCCCCTGCTCCTGTGGAGGGTTCTGCAGTGTTGATTGCTGTAGCGGTGACTGTCACAGCTCAGTTCCACAGGAAGGATTAGCCTGTCCTGAATATGTCAATCAGATATCAAAGATGAATGAAGTTTGAAGAAAAAAAAATAAAACGTATGATTTATTTTTAAGAAATAGTCTTGGGGGAGACACCCAGGATGCACTTTGAAAAATCTAAGGGAAATATGTCAGGGGAGGCATGTCCGCAGCCTGCTGTCCAACTTTAATTTTTCACTGATAGCACTCCGGTAGGCTGCAGCTCAGCCAATAAATAAAGAGTCTCTGTGCTTA
Source organism: Dicrostonyx torquatus (assembly GCA_028555095.1). NCBI lineage: Eukaryota > Metazoa > Chordata > Mammalia > Rodentia > Cricetidae > Dicrostonyx > Dicrostonyx torquatus. The sequence goes on from JAQHUG010000040.1 coordinate 5,699,974, forward strand.
ATGGTCTCCAATTTCCATCTGCTATGATAGAGAGCCTCTCTTGCAGATATGCATGCCCCACACTCCAGCTCTGTCTACTTCCTCCTCACAGGTCCCCAGGGTATTAATGAGCTGGCACAATCTCCAGGATTTTCCCCCAAGGACATGCTCACCCTGCCATCGCTCCAGGAGACCTGTGGGGCCAGGGAGTCCTCAAAGCTGCCTTGGGGTTGCTTGCTGATTTGGGCTTGGTGATGTTTGGGGTTTTAATTCACTTTGCTAAAATTGCCTTTCATTCAGATGGTGACAGGTAGTTATTTGTTTTCGGGGTTCCGTTTGACATTTATTGTTAGCGCCAAACACTAATAATAATAATTAGTGCCTTTTTAGAGTTGTCTAGGGTTTTCACGCCGTGGTATTGTTACGATAAAACACCCCGATGCTTTGCTGTATATAAGATAGTATGATGGTATTTAAATGTAACAAAGGGGTTTATTATACTCAGGCCAGATTGTAGTATCTCTGAGCCCCCCTCCCCTTGAGCAAGCCAAGACTTAATATCCTCTAAACCCGTCTGCAATGCTAATACCTGTCTATCTTTTAAAATGGGGAAGGAATGTAGCGGGAAAACCACAGACAGCCAGGGGCGTTTGGGCTTCTTCTCAGAAACAAGTCAGCATAGATGAACTGAAGGTCTAGGACAGTGGTTCTCAACCTGTGGGTCACGACCCCTCAGGGGTCAAATGTGAACGACCACCAGGAAGCACGGACCATTGCACGATCGTTCGTAACAGTAGTAAAACTGCAGTTACGAAGGAGCAATGAAAACAGTGCTGGAGCCGGGGTCACTACAACATGAGGCACGGTAATAAAGGATCTTCACACGAAGAAGGCTGAGACCCTCTGCCCGGGAAGCAGGTTGCTCCAGACTCTGGCCACTAGTGCGGTGGAAAAAAAAAATATTTCAATAGAAAACAATTGAAATCCAATCTGTTAAGTCTTATCTCCCTCCTCGGCACCGGTCTCTGGCTGTTCCACAGTTGTGTGTGGTTCAGGGCCGCACCAAACCTGTCGGGCATGTTTAGAGACCCGGAAAGAGCCACTGGACAGCACTGTCCTGGAATCTGCTTCATAGCATTCCAGAACCTTAATGCTCAAAGTGTGACCCCAGAACTAGCGGCGATGGCGTAAGGTGGGACTTGGTGTAGAATCGGCATTTAGATTCTCAACCCTGGGCAGAGACCTTGGCTCCCTGTGGGTCGACACATTTGAAACCCTGTAAGGATCTAGTCAGGAGAACTTCTGCGAAGGCCTGGGAGCATATGTATCCATGAAGAGACCTCCTCAACTCCACTACTGCCTACAAACCAACCATTGGCGGGTTGTAAAATAATGCACGGAAGCTTGTTCCGATAATGCTTTATTAAAAATAAATAAGGTAGCCACGTCCTTCTTTAGCACATGTCCGTTATTCACTGAGCTCTTGTCTAGAACATCCTTTGGATGTCTTTATGAGCATTGTTGTGTTGTTTCTTTCCCTCCACTGAATCTCAAGACGGACAGAGCAACTGGGACAGAGCCTTTGGAAGAGTACTGTTTCTCCGGCACATCCTTGCTGGCTGTGTCTCTGCTTTCTGCTGCTGGAGAAAACCCACCCAGGCTGGGGAAAGATGAGGAGTCAGTGAGTGGAGGATGTGTGAAGACGGGAGCTCAGATCCCCAGAACTCAAGTCAAGAAGCTCACTTGCAATCTCAGCACGAGGAGATGAGACCCAGGAGCCCCCTACCTAGCTGGATCTCTAGACTGGCTGACTTTGCCAGCTCTGGAGCCATTAGAAGATGTAGAACAAAGACAACACCGAATATCAACCTCTCAGTTGAGTCTTCTCTACAGAATCATGCTGTCCAGGAGAGCACGACAGGCTCTGACTGCTTTCTCCCCTCACAAGGTCGACTCCGCGTAGGTTGGATATTTGTGGAGGCGCCCCCGGGCCTGCTGTGAGACTGCCTGGGACAAGTTCTAGTTCTCCTGTGTCCTTTCTCCACCTGGGCAATATCACAACGGACCAGGAGAGAGGCAGACAGCCTCAAAGGTCTGGCCTGCGCCTAACTAAGGTTTCCCTAGCAGATGGGAATTTGTCCAAAGAAAAGAAAAAGACGCCTGTTCATGGTCAGTCAGGTTAGCCAGTCCAGGAGGGATGTGGCCCAGACATACCAGTGTTGTGCCTAATCAGAGAGACGCATGGGACAGTAAATAAGATTGGAAGAAAGGACACTCTTCTTGCATTTTGGTTCTTGACTTTTTTTTGTTTGCTCATTTGTTTTTGCTTTTGGAAGACCTACAGTTACTTAGGGAAGACATTGCACTTATAATTAATACTTCCATGGTCCTCCATATCTGTTTTCATCCACCAGGTCCCATCAGCTGCACCAGGTACCAGCCACACCTACCATCCAAAAAGAATACTTTTCAAGGTAACCCTGGCCACCACTCTAGTACAAGTCACTCCCAGCACTTCTGGGGTGGTGTAGGAGGGTCCTTCTGTATTTCTGTTGTTTTCACTGGTTAATAAAAAAAAAACTGCCTTGGCCTTTTGATAGGGTAAAATCATAGATAGGCAGGGAGGACAGAACGAAATTCTGGGATAGGAAAGGCTCAGGGAGAGCCTGCCATGAAACCGCTAGGGTCAGACATGCTGAATCTTCCTGGTAAGTCCACTACCACAACCATACATCAAAACCAAGAAGGCGGTGATAAAAAAAATAGCATAGTGCTTGGGTTGAAATAAGATGTGAGAATTAGCCAATAGAAGCTAGAACTAATGGCCAGGCAGTGTGTTAAATGAATCCGGTTTGTGTGTAATTATTCCGGGTATAAGCTAGCCAGGGCCTAAAGCAGGCCCGTGGTTGGGAGACAGGTAGGACAGAACAAAAGGAACCATGCTCCTCTCAGGTGCTTGGAACACAGCCCACACCTCTTACTACACTGGGGACTGCCACAGACATCCCCAAATATGTCCTCGTCCCTCTTTCAGTCATCCTCCTGTAAAGATGTCACACAACCATCAAGCCTAGCTTGTGAAAATCCAAACCACATCCTGTGGCCTTCAGAGGACATCTGGACTGGCCTCTACTTGTCCTTCAGAGGACATCTGGACTGGCCTTTGCCACTTATCACTACTCTCCACCACCTGCCCTGTTTCTTGAAACATGACCAACATCTCCTTTAAGTGATGAAAATTACCCTCCCATTGTGCCACCCTTGTTCCCCATCACATGGACCACCGTTTCTTTGCAGCTGTCACTCCTGCCTCCCTTTGACATATTAACATGCTGCCTCTTTACCAGCTGGCTCATCACCAGAACAGAAACTCCAGGAAGGCTGCATGCTACAGGTACTTCTATTCCCTGACCCGCAAAGCCGCTTGCCACAGAAACTCAATAAACATTTTGTTAAGTGAATGAATAAGCCTGTAGTGTCCCTTACATTTCACTCACAGACTTGACAGACAGAAGGGCAGATGAGCGGGTGTCTCTTTAGTGTCTATGACACTTATTTTTAAATCTTACGAATGCAGACATCACTCTGTATGTTCATTATGTGTTGCATGAGGAGGAGCGGGCTGTGGGGGCTGCGTTCCCCAGCTCCCGGCTCCCAGCTCCCAGCTGCAAGCCTGCTTTTGGTCCCGGCTAACTTGTACCCGAAATAATTACACACAAACTCTGCCTGGCCCATTAGTTTTAGCCTCTTGTTGGCTAACTCTTACATCTTGAACTAACCCATTTCTGATAATATGTATCGCCACTTGACTGTGGCTTACCGGCATGATTCTAATCAGTGTCCATCTTGGGTAGGAGCAGCATAGCATCTGCCCCAGAGCCTTCTCTCTCCAAGCCTTCCATTCTGTCTATTCTGCCCACCTAAGGGCTGCCCTATCAAAATGCCAAGGCAGTTTCTTTATTCAACCAATGAAAGCAACAGAAATACAGAAGGACCTCCTACACCAATTATGTATTCTGTGTGTAGGTGTGTGTGCCCATCTATGGAGGTCAGAAGGTATGTGAGGCTCTCTTTTTCCACTATGTGGGTTGTAGGAATTGAATTTGGGTCATCAAGCTTGGCAGCAAGTACCTGTACATGCTGAGCCATATTTCTGGTCCCCAAAGTTACTCTTCTAAATTACACAAAGCAATCGAATGTATTTGCTATTAACTATACACTAATGATTAAGAGTCTGAAATACAATGTAACCCTTCAAAGGCACAGTGGAAATACTATGCAGACCTTTGTGGTGGACCCTGATTTGATAACTGATCTTATCTTTAGAAGTCATCTTTAGATTTCCTTCCTAAAGCCACTTACTCAAGGAAGAGGAAAAGACAACTTGGATGTGGAGATGGCTCAGTTGGAACAGTACAACATGCAAAGGGTGGGGTCAGGTCCCAGAATCCATGTTTACATGTGCACATCTGAAGTCCCGGTGTTGGGGAGGTAGTCCAGACAAAACCCAAGGGTGTTCTGGCTAGCCAACCCGGCCTACTTGTTGAGCTACAGACCAATGAGAGACCATGTCTCAAAAACCAGAGTGGACTGGAGGGCTCCTGAGGAATGACACTCAGGGTTGACCTCTGGATTCCACACAACGGTGCACACGCAGCCACATGCACACCTGCACAAACATGTATCCCACCACCATGTAAAGAAACCGACAACAAGGATAGATTTACTATCAAATGTGTAACTATTCCCTCTTCTCTTTCTCCTTTTCTTCTTGCCTTCCTTTTCCTTCCTTCCATCCTTCCTTTCTTCCTTCCTTCCTTTCTTCCTTCTTTTTTCTTTCTGTCTTTGGCAGTGCTGTGGATCAAACTCTTATAAGAAAAAGTAGATGTGCATTCAGGAGTAGACTTGAGGCAAACACTATGCCGTGTCATCATTCCAAACACTACCTGGGCTGAGAGGCCTGGCTTTTACAGCTAGAAAAAAAAAACCTGACACCTCTCAGCTGGGTATGGTGAAGAACCCTGATGAAGAGGGACCTTCCCCAACATGACACCTGAATCTAATGACTGATTCATGAGCAATAGGAAGACCATTGTCTCTTGCTCCAACTCAAGACAATTCTGAAGGCTCGGATCAGACCAGAAGCTTCTATGGTATCGGCAAAGATCCTTACGATGACAGGAAACTCTGTCTTCCCAGTCTTCCTAACTCCTTCCTTCCTTTTCCACAAATGTTAAAGCCAAGGCCACCACCCAATAAACCTTCAAGGCCACCATCTTGGTGGTAGAGTCCACTTCCTGGGGAATCTGACTTAAATATCATTGAGTAAAATGATGTCCCCAAGGGACATGGCATGAAAGATCTTTTCTGAAGTGGGCTGGACCTCCTCACAGACTAAGAAAACACAAGTTTCAACCAATAATAACACTGTAATGACAGCCACACTTCTTACTCCTAATAGCTTGCCCAACGGTAAGCTTAGTGCTTTCTACACCTTGGTTCATTGTATCTTCTCAACAAGTCCATTACGACCCACATTTCACAGAGAAGTAAAGGAGGCACAAGGGAGTTAATTAACATCTTGAAGTTCACCTGCTTCTCCATCACTCTCTCCTAGCCCATGCTTGTATGTGGCTCGAAAGGAGATGGATTGTTAAGAAAAGTTAAAAAATGCTTCTTTGCCTTTCAGTCCCATTAGCTGGTCTAAATGTGAGCTTGGAAACGTAGCACAGTTTTGTGTTACTGTGTTGGAACCCTCCCAAATCATTGGGAAAAAATCAGAAACTCATCTCTTAAACTCATAATCCATAAAATGACAATCTAGGCAGAATGTTTCTGAGATGTAAAGTTGTCTAGTGGTTTGGCGTCCACCTGAGACGCCAGCATTGATTGCCTGTTATCCAAGCAGCAGTTGGAAGAGGACTGGCCTTTGCAAGTACACGGGACTAAATTCCTGTGACAACTAGCAAATCAATGTTTGTGCTATTTCCTATAACCGTTCATAGGGAAGATGGCCGAAGTGGGGCTGGTCTTCTGCACAGATGGTGACCAAGATGACAATTTCAGTCAACACTTAGTGACTATTTCATTTGCTGTGGGCTCAGTGTTAGGCCTGCCATTCAGGTCTCAGAAGGTTCAATGATGATGTAATTTGAATTCTAGATGCCCCGACCAAGGCTCAGTGCCTGGTGCTATTGAGAGGTAGCAGACTCTTAAAGGGGATGGGGCTGGTTGGAGGTTTTCCATCTTCGGGAATATTGAGGGATATCTTCTCTCACTCCCTAGCCATGAGATGAAAAGCTTCATCCCATCAAGGTTCACCACCATAGACTCAAAGCAGCAAGGTCAACCACTCATGAATGAAACCTTCACAACCAAGAAGAAAGAATGCTTTCTGAGCTCAATACCTTGAATATTTTGCCCAGCGGTGGGAAGCTGTAGAAAAAGACAAATGTATCCCTTGAACAGCTTAGATTGTAATCGCTACCACACATGCATCTCAAACTTCATCCCCTCCCATGATATCTTGAGTATTCCGGGGGCGTTCACATTATTATCCTGTAGTATTCCTTTCGTGTTTTCAAGACTGATTTATAGTATTTATTAATTGTGTGTTTTTTTTTTTGTGTGTGTGTGTGTGTGTGCGCGCGCGCGCGCACCTACATGTCTGTATGGATGTCTCTTAAGGGAAACAGGGAGTTGCTAACGAAATGGGAACTGCAAAACAGGTCTTAGCCAGATTTAGAGGACCGCCTCATTGTAGACACCTTCCTTCGACAGCAGATGGGGAAACTATTAGTGGCTTGTGACATTTCTAGTCAGTCCTGGGATTCCTTGGTGCCTGTCACTTCTACAAAGGCTAGGGGCATTCACAGCAGCTGACTGTGTCGTGGAATGCCTTTGAGAAGCATGCGTGTCACCCTGTGTCCCATCAGCCATGTTTGTGCTCTCTTCATCTGTGCCATGGGAGGCCCTTTAGAATAAGTCTGATTATTCTTACATGAAGGTAGATTCTCCTCACTCCTGTGATTTGAAAACTGCAAACGAAAGCTTAATTCTGGGGGACTCATTTGCCCTGATGGCGAGAATAATTAAAATGTAAATCTGTAGGGTGGGAAGGGAATACCTGGAAAATTAAGGAGACTGTTGATGCTATTATTGATTAATAATTATCAAATACTCACTTTAAAAAATAATTAGCCTTTGGGTTTTGATGGTCTCCATTATCCTCATTAGATGATGGTGAAATGAAGATGGATGAATTCTCAAGCAGATGAATTAGTGATTAGGGCAGCCCTGAAGAATCGGCCCTGATTCTCTCTCCGACAGCTTTCCGCACAGCCCCAAGTCCATCGTTTAACTGCCTAGATTTGGAGTATGTCCGAAAGAGATTACCTCTCAGGGCAGTGAGTCCATCGGTGATAAAGAGCGGTAAATACAGAAGGGGAAAGAAGAGAAAGCCACCTCGCCTCGTTCAGGAATACCGCACAGAGAGCCCCGGAAGGGGCTGGAAGATCGCCTTCCTAATGATGTCTCTAACACACTCTCCTCTGACTTCAGCACACACAGGGGAATCTTGTGTGGAAGCCTTTGAGAAGTGCAGACCTCTTCCTTCAGATTTGGTATGACAGTCTTGTGTGTTAAATAAATACCAATAAATTATTAAAACATGTTGGTTGTATCGTAACATGGAGGCTTAACAATGTATCGTGTCAGCATGCATGGCTCTCACTCGGGGAAATTCTCCTCTCTTTAATTCAGGCATTGACACCCCGTGCCAGCACAAAGCCCTTTTTCATTTGAGATTGACACATGTCTAAAATTGCTTGGATTTGGTGTTGTGCTCTTAATAGCTGAAATGGAATCATACGCCACTGTGCATGAACAATGCCTCAGAAAAGAAAAAAAAATTCTTAGCCTGAGGGTTCAACTGGAGGATTGGGGGAAACAAAAAAAAAGTGCTTTCTCGACTGCTGAGTTGGGGAAATAATTACTTCGTTTGAGAGGAACAGGGAGGGCCAGGCCTCGCTCCTTGGAAAAACAGTTGAGTCTGCCTGCCAGCCCTTCACTTAGATAATCAGATTCAAGATGGGTGTTAGGTGTAGGTCCGTCATCAGCATGGCAGAGTGTCTCATGGCAGGGCTGTGGGAGCCATCACGGGTACTCATTTCTGGAGGACTTAAGCTCAGATTTTCTCCTAACCCCAGTGAGCTCTGCCTTTTGTACCCCGGGATGATCTTCCTCCAGTTCATTTTCCAGCCGTGTCTCTGCAGCATCCCCAGCCGTGTCTCTGCAGCATCCCCAGCCGTGTCTCTGCAGCATCCCCCAGCCGTGTCTCTGCAGCATCCCCCAGCTGTGTCTCTGCATATCCCCAGCCATGTCTCTGCAGCATCCCCCAGCCGTGTCTCTGCAGCATCCCCCAGCCGTGTCTCTGCAGCATCCCCAGCCGTGTCTCTGCAGCATCCCCTTAGCTACCAAGCTACTTAGGTGACTTTCTTTCTAATTTTTTTATGTATCTTTATTTTGTGTATGTTTGGGGGGGGAGAGGAGCAGTGGACCACAGAGCCTCCTCCAATGCTAATCGAGCGCTCTCTGGCTGATATGCCTCTAGCTCTTTTACTTTTTGAGTTCCCACCAAGTCGCCCAGGCTGGCCTTGACCTTTGAACTGTAACTCAGACAAGTCTTCAGCATAAAATCCTTCTGCCTTGGTCTCCCCAGTGACGGGATGATTGACCTGTGCCACCTGGCTCTATTCAGTTTTTAATATGATGTTTTTGTTTCACCAATTAGTCAAGATGAAAGATACCGTAGGCAGAGACTCGATGCTGCTGCACAATCATTCTCTGCCCCAGCATCCCACCCAATCCTCGTGTGTGTGTGTGTGTGTGTGTGTGTGTGTGTGTTGGGGATGCTGTCTGTGTATGTTCAGTGGTCTTTTCTCCACCCACACAGTACAGTGCTAGGGTTCCAAATGTTTTCTGTGGATTCTGGGGGTGCAAGCTCAGGTCCCCATGCTTGCACCATACACACTCGCATCCACTGAACCATTTTCCAGGCCCCAGGAATATGCATCCCACGGAACGCATTTGGAAGCTCTTCTGCCTCACTTCTCGGCGGGCGTTTCTTGGGTTGTTTAGCAACCCCCACAAGGCTACTCAGTTCTAAGCTCGGTCCTCTACACATTCTGCTTTTCTCTCTGGGGTGTCTTGGTTCATCTGTTAAGAAAGTCCTGTGTATTCTTCCAGCAGCAGCCTCAGCATCTCAGAGGCCTCCATAGAAGGGCAGGAAGAGTGGAGATGGGAGCCAGCCCTGGGTTAGCTCCCAATGAACCTAGGCCAGTTATTTACCTCGTGTTCCTACCTCTTCAAAATGTGTGTGTGTGTGTGTGTACATGTGTATACATGCATGTGTGTGCATGTGTGTGCATGCATGTGTGTGTGAATGCCTGTGAAAATCAGAATGACCTCAGGTATGGTTCTTCAAAGATTGTCTGCTTTGATGATAAAACAGTATCAGTTTGATAATGAAACACTATTTCATACTGACCTGGGGATGACCAACTAGGCTGTATTTTCTGACCAGCCAGCCCCAGAGATCTGCCTCCTCTCTGAGCTGCAGTTACAAGCATACGTGCCCCGTGTCTTGATTTTCCATATGGATTCAGGGCTGGAACTCAGGTTTTCAGGCTTGAGTGGCAAGCACTTATTGATGCAACTATCCTTATGGTCCCTGCCCCTTCAAACCCTTGCTTCTCAACTGTTGACCCAGCAGTGTGGGGATGACACAACCTTCCTGACCCAGGGTCGTGCTCCCAGACATCAAGCCCTGTAATCACACCTTTAACGCAGCGTGCGATCTGTTACTACCTCACGGCTCAGGTGAGAAGCCTGAGGCTCTGGGAGATTAAGCAGCTCACCTGGTATCCACTGGCTTAGAAACCTCCGAGCAAAACTTCAACTCCCGAGGCTAAACCCAAGCACTATGCTATTTTTTATATCCACCGCCTTCTTGGTTTTGATGTATGGTGGATACTAAGATGGATGAGCAAATGCTTACATTACAAAGCTGTTCACTTATTCTATACGGCCTCGTCTACCCTGGTAGATGGAATGGTAAATGATCTACAATACAATCTTCTATAATAGAGACTATTAATATAGAGGAGAAGGGGATGTTGACAAAATAATAATGACAGTAGCAGTAATGATTGTTAAGGGTTGGTATATTGGGTGCCAGGCACTGGTCCAAACCCTGCCTAAGGATTCCCTATGACTCCGCCTTGAGGTATTGTGGACGTGACTCCAGGAAAGTCAGGGAACAAACTGAGGCTGGATGTGTTGGCGTACAATTATAATTCTAGCACCTGGGAGGCTGAGGCAGGAGGATTGCGAGTTAAAGCCAGCCTGAGCGAGATAATGAGACTGTTAAAAAGAAAAGGAGATAGGAAGGGGAACAAAGATAGAAAGGAAGACAAGGGGAGGGGAGAGAAGGGGAAAAGGGGGGACAGAAGGGAAGGGAAGATGACAGAGGGAGGAAGGAAATGGAGAGATGGCTGAGTGGTTAAAAACCACTCATTCCTCTTTCAGAGGAATGGAGTTGGGATTTCAGCACGTATATGGGACAGCTCCCATCCACCTGTAACTCCTAACCCCAAGGAACCTGACTCCTGGGCTTGGTGGACACCCCCCCCACACACACACACACGCACATAAATGCATATATACAAATGCACACAGAGGTAAGAGAAAGTGGGAAGAGAGGAAGCGAATGAGCAGGAATGAGGTAAGGAAAGAGGAAAGAGAGGAAATGAACTGAGGGTTAAAGGTTGATAAGAACCAGGGTTAAATCTTGAACCCCAAATTGCCAGCATGGCTCATCCTTGCTGGGCAAAGCTCTCCCTGACAGCACAGAGCAGGTTCTCTGAGAACTTACCTGAGTTCACTCTGCCCTAGGTACCTAAGTTGGATGATTCAAGCCAAAAGATTTTCTTTATGTCTTGCATATCTGATGAAATTCCTATCCTCATCCAGGACTTCCCAAGAAGTTGGGCAAGAGTCTAGGCGAGTCGCTTGGCTCCTCCCTGTACTGCTGGCACCAGCCCTTTGGCAGCACACCTTTTCTACATCCTTCCTCACCTGGCTTTTACCTGACAGGTCTCAACAAAATGTCATGTGACCTCAGGGTAATTTCCATGGCCCTTCCTCCTCTAACGTGCTCCCTGTGGTTTCCAGGACTGGAAACTAAATTGCATCTCCGGTTCTTGTTTCTCTCTCGTCCTCCCCTGGAGTGTGAGGCCATCTTCGGTGGTCTTAAGCGCATGATAAATTCATATCTTCAGCACTACGCAGCCCCTAGTAAGCACTCAAGCATGGTTTCCATTGTTATTGTTCTCGAGGATTCCAGAGAACACTGCCCGAAACCTTAGAGTATTAAATACCGTTTAACACCTTCTATTTTTCACTTCTAAGATCTTTTCCAGAATCCTCTTATTATCTTTCCACTCCACTCAGTTTCCAGCCCTGGAAATAGCCACACTACTCCATCTAATCAGGGAAAAGGTGAATTTGGGGTGAATAAATGATTAGCCAAGGCCAGCAGTTCTCTCTCTAACCATGAGTCACCGCGGCAAGCTCGGGACATGCAGAGTGGAAAACACCTTGGCAACTTGGTGTGGAGCATTCTTGCCTGAGGTGGTTTAGAGCGAACCTCAGAGGGGCTTTGCCTTCTCTGCTCAAGCAATGCCAGGCATTCAGTCAGAGTTCCATCCCTTCTGTGGTGAGAGAGACCTGAGCCCAGCACTTGCCCACTCTTCCGCTTGGTCATTCTCAGTCCTGACTGCTGGTGTGTACGCGAGAAGGTTCTTCACTAAACAAATCCCAACTGCTGGCTGCTGTGTTCCAGACAGCATAGCAGACAACCCAGCAAGACTTTGAAAGAAATAAGTCTGGAGTTGACATTCCCTTTACAGCACAGATATAGCTTAAATCTATGAAGGTCGTTTCCTCCCTCAAAGAGGTTAGGGATCACTGGGAGACCCTGGTTTGTTTCTTTAAAGCCAGAGAAAGAAAGATTGATGATGGTGGTGATGATGATGGTGATGATGATGATGATGATGATGATGATGTGATGGTGATGATAACTGGTTAGATTTGACCTTGGGGACCTTTGCTACCCTGGGATAAAACCTATAAAAGGGACAGATCTCTATAAAGTCAATGTCCTACACTGCCACTGCGTGCTGTTCTTTGACCTGTGACAGCCACCCGGGAGGTCCTTGCCTTGCTGGAAAGATTAGATGTTATCTTTGTTAATATTAATATCAATAATTAACAATATAAATATTATACTACTAGTGAGTAATGTCTGTTAACAGTGCTCTCCTGGCCGGTCTGTGGAGGTTGGCTGCTCAGTGGTCTTTCTGAGTCTGGTGGTGTTTCTCTCTGAGACATGGCATGCTCTTGTTTGGCCTCTTGGGTTTTGTGCTCTAGGGTGAAGACACTGTGTCCTGCCCACCAGCAGCTCCTGCTCTCTGGCTTTCAAGCCCAACTATGCTCCAAAGCAGAGAGTTCCAAAGTCTGAGCAGATCTGGGCACCAGCTGCTTCTATCACTTCAGACTTCCCAGAACCCCCAATAAAACACAGTTTCTTTCCAACGTGTGAGAAGTCCTACCCAGCATGCCCCACACTCCTGTTCAGAAACCACCTCACACCACCTTCCTTGACTTCCTGCGATTCCAGCTCTAGCTCTGAGGACGTACCTCTTCCTCTTAGGAGCCATGTTGGTTTCTTCCTACCCACTCAAAACGAGTCAAAGATGGGTCTTCCTTGTCTTCTCCTGTGCACAGCGCTGTCTTTCCATCTCTACCACAGTCTGTTTTTCTTTTTTGTTTGTTTTTCCGTTTTCTCCCAATAAAGATTTATCCATTAAAAAAAAAAACAGATACCACTTCAAACACCTACAGGTTGAAGAGTTGGCTCTTCTTATAGGCTTGCTGAATGCTTGGTGCAGAAGTGAATGCAGGAAAGAACGAGCTTCCTGTTTCCTTCCCAAAGAGCCAGTGGAAGTGACTGTGGTCAATACTTCCTTGAGCTGTGCCTGCACATAGCTCTTTGGAGACTTGGGTCATCGGAGAGGGAAGAAGTGAGCTGGAGCACTGGGGGATGCCGAGCACGCAAAGATGTCCAGAACCTAAGCCTAGTAAACTAAATTGTTTTCAAGCAATGCCAGTGTCACTGCTGGGGAACACATCTGACGAGTGGGGAGTAACGGAGAATGGAACGCAAGTCAGCCTACTAGAATGAGACCACGGTGGGACCAAGCTTTCCATGGAATGCCACTGTGATGATGGGAGGAGGTGGCTCCAAACGATGTTTGGTATTGCGCTACTGGGGAGCTGTTTGTGTATGGTTTTAGTGCTAGGAATTGAACCCAGGGCCTCAGACCTGCCAGGAAGACTATCACTGAGCTGCAACCCAGATCCCCATGTTCCTCTCTAGCTTTTAAGATAGATTCTCACTAACTTGCTCAGAGGGGCCTTGAACTTAAGATCTTCCTGTCTCAAACTCTCAGTAAGACAGACAGAGAGAGAGAGAGTGTGTGTGTGCTAAGATGCTAAGAGAATTTTGAGTACATCAACACTGAAAGGTAAATGTTTTAATTCTCCACTTTGTGGGTACCGTTGCCTGAAGTGGGCATACATTGTCTTCATTAAATAGAAAAGCACCGAACAGCTCAAGAGAAAGTCGGGAGTTCAACCTGGAAAAGGAAGCTGTCGGCTGACTATCTCAAAGCAAGTGGGATCAATGATTCATAAGCTCTGCAGTGATTAAGAAAACAAACACCCTGGGCTTATAGATGACAGACTGGGCAGAGCATCCAAATCCCTTTCCGCCCTGGCTTGAAGCTCTACTCAACGGCCCAGTGGCTTAAATGGTGCTAAAGAAACGCTTCGTCAGGCCAGGATCCTTCTCAGAAAAACCGAGACGCCTGTAATTCAGTAATACAGCAACGTCTCTTATCCCTAGATCGTCACCTGATGGCTTATCCCCTCCCCTAGTCAGCCTTTATGGCTCAGCATGACCAAGGGCCTTCCCTGTCGCCTCTGCCACTCCAGCTGACTTCTCACCCCTTGCTAGAAGCTGCCTACGGCCTTGTCTTTCAGGCCCAGCTAGGAAACGTATGAGAAGAAGGACATGGCACATAAGCCTATATAGGCTGGACACTGTCATGGCAAGAGCAGGTTCCAGATCTGAAGGGACAGAGAGACACATATCGGGTCACCTCGACGATGCCATGTGGAAGCAGCTCGGATGGAAAGGAGCTGTGTCTCACACGCTCGTCAGTGAGGGAGTACGTGGCAGGCAGTTCTGGGAAGTCCACGGTCACAAAGCTGTTGAACTGGGTGGCTGGTCCAAGCTCCCTTTTGTGGTTGCCTTAGAAACCCTTCCCCCTGTGTCCTCACAGGTGGAGGAGGCTTACTAGCTCCTGGGTCGTGGCTATTTGCTTATTGTTTGAAGATTTGAACCCAGACCTAGTGTGTGCCAGGCAAGTGCCCTGCCACTAAACTGTATCCCCAGCCTTTTCATTTTGAATTGACCGTATTGCTAAGGGTTGGTCTTGAACTCACTCTATAGCCCAGTCAAGCCTTCAGCTTGGGATCCTTCTGCCTCAACGTTTTGGGGAGCTAAGGTTCCAGGCCTGTTCTACCCCTAGCTTTGGCTTCTGTGTCTCCTGTGCTGCTTAGTGCTAACTGACCACTCACTAGAGCCCGCCATCAGGAGGATGGGCCTTTGGACACTCTTCTGGGGGATTATCTCGATGGTGTTAGATGATTTGGGAAGGCCCACCTTGGTTGTGGGCAGGATCACCCCCTACACAGAGCATCCTGGAGGTGTGGACTAGCACGTGATCACTGCACTCTGGCTGTGGATGTGACTCACACAACTGCTCCCAAGCTCCCACAACCTTGATTTTCCCACCAGGATGGACTGTAATCTGAACTGTGAGCTAAGATAAATCCTTCTCCCTTAAATGAGTCTACCAGGGTATCTTATAGCAACAGGGAAAGAAACTAAGATGCACCCTATCCCTCAGGTCTCCATTATAGCTCAGTGACTCTCCAAGGCCCTCAAACTCACCCCACTATCACACTGACAATTAAAGCCAGCATGCGTATTTTGGGGCAGTGCAAACATCTAGCCCACACGGGTACTAGGCAAACGTCCTGCTTATTCACATAACCAGTCTTCTTTGAGGGGAGATTGGGAGCCTCCCGTCAGGCTAGGAACTGGGAGCAGAAAGGAAGAAAAGCAGATGGGGTCCTGGTCCTTGAGACGTCACATCAAATCTCTTTTCTTGGAATCTTCCCTGCTCTCCATGAAGCCCACTGCTCTTGCTCTGCAAAGAAGACGAAAGCACTGGGAGCACCCAATTCCTCTGAGCATTGCGTTCACTTTCCCCAATGGTGGAGCCTGTGGATGCAATTCATATCCAATCACTGGACTTTCCAGTGCTAGGAATTTAGGAGACAACCCCAAACCCAGGGAGGTGCATATTGTTTCTGACCACAGGGACCTCACAGGAGCCTTGTTGATGCTTAGGGTACAGCTCTTGAACTAACGATGTCAACATGACCAGAGAATTGGTCAGGGATACCCATTGCTGGGATGACCTGTGCCTTACCGAATGAAAGATTCTGGGAGGTCTCCAGGCCTGATGCCCTCTAGCGAGGATTCCAAAGAACTTCCTGGCCGTTCATGTTGGAGAGTTGCTGTTTAGTGGGTTTAACTGAACAAATCACTCCCACAGACACCTTTTCTTCCTGTGATTTAATCACTCTCATCTTTACATATGAAGGATCTCAAATGTTCAGAGAGACACCAAGGTGCACCTACTTTGAGTGTAACAAATGCCACCTTTTGTTGTGTGGCCTTCAGGACATCATTTTTGATTTTTGAATGAGATGAAGTTTTCTGGACTCAGATGAAAGTCTACCATTCATCTCTTTTCCTCCCACCCTCCTAAAGAGACCACAAATATCCCAAACCTATTAATGGCACACCTTGAACTCTCTGTCTGCACCTAGGACAAGGAGCAGACATGTTGACATGTCAGTGACTCATCACTCAGTCCCAGGACAGCCCCAACAGTCAGCCTTGAAATAATCTCAGAATAAGAATCAAGGAAAGGTTCAGATCTGATGGCTCATGCTTGGGATCCTAGTTCTCAGGAGGCTGAGGCAGGAGAATCACTACAAACTGGAGGCCAGTGTTGGCGACAGAATGAGTTCCAGGGCAGGTGGAGTGATGCAGGGAGGAAGAATCGAGGAAGGATCAGAACAAGAAGAGCACACGTATGCAGGAGGGAGAAGAGAGACAAGAGAGCAGATAAGAAATAGGGAAAATGGGGAGAGGGTGGAAAGAAAGAGGGGGGATGGAGGGAGAGAGAGAGGGGGAGGGAGGGAAAAGGAGGTAATAGACGGCCATGCTAGCTTTACCAGCACATTGTTAGACACTGGGGAGGACCAGAGTCCTGAGTCAGGAAAAAGGCAGCTCTGGGTAATGGCCACCTAGGGCCTCTCAGACAGGAAACCAAGGCCCCCAAAATTAGACAAAAGAGAACCCTTCCTCGGGATGCATCGCTCTGCTTTCTATCTTGAATGTGCTTTGATGTTTTTGCTAGACCTAAAAAAGATGGGAATTGAGTGTGTATGTGTTTACACACACACATGTATGAATGTATGTTGAGGCCAGAAAGGAATGGCGGTGTCTTCCCTCAACACACCATTCTCCACCTTATGTATACAGTTAAGGTTTCTGAACTTGAACTCTGGGCTGGACTGGGTTAGTCTAGCTACCCAGCTTGCTCCAGGACCCCCTTTCTCTGCCTCTCCAGGAATTACAGATGGCTGTCACACACGCCAGCACTGACATCGCTCACACTGTGTACAGCAGACATGTAACACAGTGAGCTATCTCCCCACCCCCAAAAGCTACAGTTCCGCACATTGCTTGTTGGTAACGACCTTGAGCTTCTTTGACCAGGCAGGGCCACCTGAGACCCAAGCTTTATTCAGGTATTGGAGATTCTGGTATCATCAGAGATGTCTCCAAGAATGGCAGGGCCTTCCCCAGTGTGAGGCCACAGCTGGCAAGAGTGGCCTGGGGTGAATTAGGGACACACTCATGAATCTTTGACTAGCCCTTACCAGCTTCCAAGAAACCACAGCTATGCTGGGCAGTTATGATACAGATCTCGGGCTCCCAAAGCTTAAAATACTCCCCTCTTTTCCTTTATTGAGTACATTTGTTGATCTTTGACTCAGAGTTTGAGCCAACTGTACATTCCGTCTTCCTTTTTGGAATGACTGCTTCAGGAATCCCATGACTGGCATTGGGTCAAACACGGGTTCATTAACACGCACAGAAATCAACGCTTGACTGCCATTTTCGTTGGTTTGATCATTTATCTCAAGTTAGACTTTTGACTTCTGATGCCTAGGAATAAGTAAACACAACGCTCTCGGTTCTGTGGACACCCTTAATATCCACATGAGGGAGATTCGCCCCAGAAAGGAGCAGACAGCTAAGACATCAAGAGAATGAGGCAGAACGAGCCCGTCTCAAAGTCCCTGGAACTCACTACACAGAATGAGTCCCTCCGCTGGTTGCCGGTCCCATCTACTAAGATGGACTTTCTAAGACAGGAAAGATGGCTTAATTGGTAGAACACCCGCCACATAAGCATAAGGCCCTGAGTTTGATTCCCGGCACCCATGTGAAGAAATAAAAACTAGACTGAGTGACTGTAACCACGGTAATGATTGTAATCTCAGCGCAGTCAGACCCCTGGGGTTCCATGGCCAGTTAGTCTTGCTGGATCATGGAACGCCAGCCCAATGAGCGACCCTGTCTCAGATCAAAAGGTAGACTGGTCCCGAGGAACAAGATTCCAGGTTGGTCTCTGGTCTTCACACAGACACATGCACATGCACGGAAGAGATGGGGCTTCCATTTGGACAGTCTGAAGTTTCCCACGTGGTTCAGAATCCGTTCATTTCTCTGCTTGACCTGAGTGCATTCCATCAGGATCCGCCAGCCAATACACATTCTTGAGCCGCGAAGCCTGTTCACAACCATGCAGATTAGTGTGACGAAGTAAGAATGTATGCAGAAAGCCAACACCCTGCAAAGCCCATGAAAACGGGACCCGAGGAGAGGGGAAATGAGATTAGGTACCCAGGGGACAATCGCAGGGAATGCACTCTGCTGCCGAGAGAGCGGAACACACAGGCAGCCAGATACGAAAGAATATATCCAAATAAACTTGCAAGGAGTCGGAAGCTAACGATTGGAAGTGGACCTTCCTGGGAGGAGCCTTTCCCGTGTGCCCGTTGTTATCAGAGCACAGATGCTGAGATGGAAGAGAAACACGCAGTTTCTCCTTGACGGGTTTGTAAACTCCCCTCGTAAGTCAGATTTGCGTCTGCAGATGGAGTCCATCAGCCAGGAATCGTGCTGCATGAGGTGAACCGCTCTGGCTCTGTTCAAGGGACTTTAGGCTAAGGTTAAGACCCTGGCTTTGGCCCTTGCTATGGGATGGTGGGAAAGCCATGTCATCTCCCTGCATCTTGATTTCCGTTCCTGTAAAATGGGAGCAATGATAGCGGCTGCCCTGTTAGTTTGTGTCCCACTTTATGGTGGTGGAGCCCGTCGCTTACCACCTGCCATGGGAGCATCAGGAGCTGTTGTGATGGGTGTTACCAGTGTCATGATTAGTGACTCCAGAAACTGACGCGCTTAGCTTCACCCAGGGACTGTGGTGGTGGCTCACTTGGTAAAGTGCTAGTTACGTTGTGAGCATGAGACCAGGAGTGAGTCCCCAGAACTCACACAAAATAACCCAGATGTGGCGATGCCTGCTTGCAATCCCAGTAGTGGGGAGGTAGAGGTGGGTGCATCCCTGAGGCTCAACAGCCAGACAGCCTAGCCTCATTGGCTACTCCCAGGCCAATGAGACACTGTCTCCAAATACAGTGTAGATAGCGCACGAAGAATGACACCCAAGGTTAACTTCTGGCCTCCACATACACATTCACGGATGTGCACCCGCATAGACATGTGCTCACATGCACACATAGAAAAGAAACTACTCAGTGTATTATAACAGTCGCACATGCCTTTATTTGGGCCAAAGCAGTCCCTACCCTGCAAACCTCTGTAACTCTGTGGGAGTTGAGACTAATAGTATTTGAAAGAAGACCACAGGGGACAGGTCACACTATTTCAATGGTTTTCCCGATGGATCTTTAAACGCTGTGCTACCTGTTCATTATGGCCATGACACCTGTCATTCCAGACAAAATAATAATTGTATCCACTACCGTCGATCTTCAGGCTTGCCCTCTGTCCAGCATGGAGCCAGCACGATATGCAATACAAGGCTTGACACAGATCGCAGAATTCGCGTTCCTGAGAAGGAAACTGAGGGCCAGGAAGGACTGGTCCAGGAGAAGTGTTGGAGTGGATCTGAATCCAAGGGTACCGAAAAGCTCTTGTGGCTCCCTAACCCCTGACCCCAAACTGCCTGACAAACATGTCCTTGTACGCTTGCCATGTGCCCCTCAGTGAGACGAATCCCCAGACCTTTTTGTCTATTTATTTCTTTATTTTTTATGATTTTGAGGTAGTCTTACTAAGTTTCCCAGGCTGGCATTGAGCTCTTGAGTTTCCTGTCTCAGCCTCCCAAGTATCTGGGGTTATACACGCCTGTGCCTCTTGAATCCACGAAACGCTATGCCTTGTCCCAAACATCCTTGCCTAGAATTTTGTCTCAACCAAATGTATTGCATGTAACAAGCCAATCTCCTCAGACACACCCGCCCACCCTATTCAAACTCTGTATCTGTGCGCGTGTACACATAATAGACATAGATATTGCCTAAGGCTTTCATAAGTATTCATTAACTTATCCTTTAGGTAGGCGTGTCCTTCACTTGTTAAACAACAGATTATATAGATTGTTAACTGTTCAACAGGAAGGCTGGATTTGGACGCCTCTGCTAATTGGTGATCAATCCAGAAGAGAAGGTCACTTCAATAGTACAAGCAAAGTCGATGGAGAGACGGCCCGACCTGCCGACTTGTGATTGACTCACGCCTGCTCCTTCCACAGGCGTAACCTGGAGGAGATCTCACCCAACCCAGCACAGCTTCCATTCCATCCCATTGACCCTTCCTTCTGCTCACAGAGGAAACCTTGCCTTCTATAATGGAGGAAGACGCCCCCACCCCCATAAGAACGTCTACGTTAGTCAAAAGCGGCACCTCTCAGAGGCCTGTCTACCTTCGTTAAACAGCTTTCAGGGTGCACAATGCAACTGAATGGCGTGCATTATTCAAGTGGATTTTCAGCGCGCACAAGGAGAAGGAGGTGCACTTGCTCGGATGGAGGGGTTTTAAGGAGCTCATCTGTAC
This sequence comes from Dicrostonyx torquatus, assembly GCA_028555095.1. Classification (NCBI taxonomy): domain Eukaryota; kingdom Metazoa; phylum Chordata; class Mammalia; order Rodentia; family Cricetidae; genus Dicrostonyx; species Dicrostonyx torquatus. The sequence goes on from JAQHUG010000040.1 coordinate 5,720,429, forward strand.
CACAGGGAACTTGTTTCTCCTTTGCGTCTTTTGCTCTTTCACAGAGGGCGAATGGATCGCCGGTGCCTATACTATACCCGTCTGGGGGCACAGGGTTTCCAGCCACCGACACCAGAGTCGGGCTGAAGAGTCATCACACTTTGGAAAACATAGCCAAGTGCCTTGCAATTTTCTCCGGAACAATTCTTCTCTCCACCTCTCCATTCTGACTCAAAGGTACAGCAAGATGTTTTTGCTAAGTGGGATTATTTTCTCCCACGTGGCATCTTAGACCCCGTGACGAACGCAATGAAATGTGTCAGTCTTTCTCGCTGGAAGCAGAAAGCAGGGTGCAGCATTTCTGTCTTATTTGCCAATATCAGGTAGAAGGGGACGGAGGGAGCATCGCTTCTAGGTGTGGCGCTCGCATGGAAGACACACAGTCTCCAACGAGACGGATGGCGTGAGCGACTGCAGGATCGGGGAGCCTGAGCTGAAAGCGCCCCTGGAATCTGTCTTGACAAGCGTTTTGCATGCAGTTAAACAGACAAATGAATTCTGCTGCCAGGATTTCTCAGGAATCACACTTGATGTCTGTCACCCAAAAGATTTCTGGGCACTGGTGGAGTGACAAACTGTTATGCCTTAGAGCGGTGGCTCTCAAACTGGAGCGTGCATCAGAGTCACCTGGAGGGCTCGTTAAAACCTAGGTGGCAGTTGTGCCTCCTCGAGTCAAGTTTCAGATTCAGAAGGCTGGATGGGGCCTGGGTGGTACCGCTGCTGTGGCTAGACCAAGCACCAGCTCTGAGGAGTGCTTCCTTAGGGTGATCAAAGCGTACTAACCCGGAGATGAAGGGTGACAAACAGGGGCTCCATCTGAAGTCCCTCTGCCCTATGATTATGTGTTTATAATTTATGCTACAGGTACCACACCGTGAAGCAATGGGTAGCCCCTCGAAGCCATTTGTTTAGTAGAAAATTACGTTCAATAAAAGACAAAAACAGGACTTGGGAGAGGAAAGACTGGCTAAACCATCTGCCACGCAACTATAAGGACAGAAGCTCAGGTTCCCAAAACCTAAATGTTGGGTGGGCATGGCAGCAGGCTCGTGATGCCAACCTCAGGAGGCAGAGGCAGGGGATTCCCCCAAGCAAGCTGGCTGGAAAGACCAGCCATACCAATGTGTTCGGAGTTTGCCTAAGAGAAACCCTGCCTGAGTGGGTAAGGAAGAAGAGCCTCGGAGGGTGACTGCTGGCATCAACCTCAGGCCTTGACATACATCTAAACTCACCCACATACAGGTGTGCCCTGCCCACATGTACAACATATACCACACACACACACACACACACCACACACACACACCCACACACACACATACACCACACACACACACACCACACACACACACACCACACATACACCACACACACACACACCACACACACACACACCCCACACATACACCACACACACACACACACCACACACACACACACACACCACACACACACACAAACACACACCACACCACACACACAACAAAAAAAAGGAACAAAAAGTTCTAGGGAGATGGCTCAATTGGCAGAGGGCTTAGCCAAGAAGCATGAGGACCTGAGTTCGAGCCCCAGAACCCGCAGGAAAATAGCCAGATGTAGAGGAATGCACGTAGGATCCCAGCACTGGGGAAGTGAGAGGCTTGAAGATCCATGGGGCTCAAAGGACAGCCAGCCTACCCTACCTTGTGAATTCTAGCTCAGTAAGAGAGTCTGTCTCAGGAAATGCAAGGTTAATGGAACCTGAGAAACAACATCTAGAAATCCAAACTCACTGTTTTTTCATTTCTCTCCCAACTCCTAGCTGGATTTTCTGCCAGGTATTCTTGGCACCACCCTCTCAGCTTTCTGTGTGTGAAACTAACTTTCTGCATCTCTGGTCTCGCTTTCTCCACTGAATGGAAAAGCCAAGGGTTTTCAGAATGCATCGAACGAACTAATGCTTTGGGCCAGAGGTACCAGAAGTGACTGGAACTCAGGAGCAGAGCCCCATTTATGACACCTACGTACATTATCAACCGATACATCCTTGGTGTTGGCGGCCATTAACAGTCTCTCAGCATTGCGGGGATTTACTTATGACCCCCAAAGTCAGCCATCTCCAAGCTCCATGGATCCATAATGCACACTGTGTACCATTTCTTAATAAACATTTACAATGTGGCATGCCCAGGCCTCGCTCCATAAGACCCATCAGGGACAGCAGAGCGACAGAGCCTGCATTTAGGCCAGCATCTCACATCGCATTAAATAGATTGGTTTGTCCTTATTACATTGCTCTGTCACTTACATTTCAACCCCCAGTGGTTCTCACATTCCAGCACAGCAAAGATGCTGAGGTGACCACAACTTTCCCCACTCCTCAGAATCAGTATTTGGAGAGGTTAACCCCTAAGGCCTCCTCTTCTAAACAGAGCATCCACAGCCCACGGTTTCTATCTCCACAGCCACATGACTGTGCTCCCGTGCCTGCAGAAGACGCAGCTGCTGAGGGAGAAGGTTCTGGTTCGGTCTGAGTGGTGGGTGGAGAGCTAGCCTTTGAAATCTTGGCCTTTCCGAGCTACCCCACCAAGGCTTGGCTTTGCTTGGTTTTGATTTTGGCTGTTTCGCCTCATGCTACCAAGTCTCTCTCTGTTTGCAGAAAGGGTGTGTTTGTGGGTTCACACCCTCGTGCATGATTCTATTTTTATATATGCATATTGCATGGTAATAGGGATTTTATGCATCAAATAAAACGATTTCCCCCAATTTCACTCGGTTTATCGTTCTGCTGAATAATTCAGCTTAGTATGTGGACTTTTTTTTTTTTGCTTGATAAATTCACTACCCTGAGCTTTCCCTTTTCGTTGGAATTTTTAATCAGATTGAAACCTATCACATTGAGATCAAAGCTGGGAATCACGATGCTACCCATTTATGTCGTAGCCAAAGGATGTTGCTTAGAGCACACGGCCTCAGATCCCTCAGTCGCTCGCTAAAGTGTAAGAGAATTTATGATGCTAAATAAAACCAAGAGAGAAAAAAAAAAAGATGTTTTAATAAGATGAAAATCCAAATGTTAAAATAATGAGCCATCTGCATGGGTGGCCCTCTCTGGAGAGAGATGCCAAGAGCTCCGCCATCTGTGAAGCATTTACCAGCTGTTTCCTTCCCTTTTTGTGAGAACATAAGAAATCCTTGCAGTTGGGGCTTCATCACTGGGAAGAAAACAGGTTTGGCCGACTTCGCAAAGGCTGGACCAGGCTGGATGAAGCAAATGATGCTCTTGGCTCTCTGAGGGACACACCAGCTTTCCACCTAACTTCTGCCAGCCCTCCCTGTGAACCCCAATATAGGGAGCCGCTGGCAGATGCCAAGGCACAGCAACAGCTCAGCATCCCCAGAGGTCATTTCCAACCAAGTGCTGGCAGAGGTGGTCCTGTACCCACTCATCAAACCGCCTTCCAGTTAGTTCCACCCCCTGAGTGTTCGAGTGGGGTTTGGATGAAATTGTAATCCGACTGCAGTGGAGAAGGTGTCTGAAGCAGTCTAAATAGTTTTGAACATGCCTTTCCTCTTTCCTCCTCTGATCTCTGCTTTGCATAGCTGCCAGTCAGCTCCATATCCATGCTGCTTTTGCCCTGACGAGCACCTTGTCTAGCTGGTCATAGGATCTGCATGGAGAGCTAGGCATGAATTTTGCTTTGCAGCTCACTCTGATCTGAGGCAGGGTGCCCAGCCATAACGTACTCACTCTGTGGGGTGCTGATCTACTGGTGGCTCTCCAGGTTCCTGCTTTTTTTTTTTTAATACCTCCTGGTTCTGCCACCAGAGTCTGACAGACTTTATTTTATTTTTTCCTCTAGCTGCCATCTTTTCTACTTCATTTACTGTCAAATGCATTTCAGGGAACATAACCTAATAAGAGGTTTTAGTTAATGAACGTGACGTCTTTCAGAGGAGCCCCCTCAGGTGTCATTCCTCAGGGCTTCAGGGAGCTGTAGGTCATTTCCCAAGAAATCCTTTCTGAGATTATGTGTAGGAATGAAAACACTTTCAGGTGGCCACGGGAGTAGAAGCAAGGGGGACAAATCCAGAGACCGAGAATGGCTGCTCTCATTTCTAGGGGCTTGGTGCTGAGCCAGATTTTAGAGGCCAAAGAAATCCCAACTCACATTTCTCCTGCAAAGCCGCACATCCCGGAAGTAGTATTGACTGGGTCCTCTGAGGAGTGATCTCTGGTAGCAGGTTGTGGAGATGCGTGTGGGAAGAATCCCCTGTACACATGAAGCGAAGGCAGAAAGATACGCTTCTAGGTCACTCCGTGAAGGGAAATTGTCCATGCCTTCAAGCCAAGAAAGATTGTGAATGCTTCATTTTCTTTGTTATTTAGCCCCATGACTCTAGACCTGGTGTCCACTCTTAAAATGTAGTCATGGGCAAGATTGGAGGCTCCCTACAAACGGAGGGATCTTACTGAGGAATGGTGGGGCCAATGAAACAAGACTTTTGAGAAAGAGCTATAGAGTGAGACCTGTGCATTTCAACCAGGGGACATTATTCCACCCATCCAACCTTGTCTGGAAGCATCTTTAGCTGTCACAGCTGGAGGAAATGTCACAGAGGCCAAGGATTCTGGGGAGAACCTTACAATGCAGTGGCTTCTCACTGTCTGCTGGGGAAACACGCTGAGGCTCCCAGTGCAGCCATGGAACCTGGGGCACAGTTGGCCACAGGTGACTGAAGCTGTGGTTAATGGTGGCTTCTCTAGGGAGGGTAGTCTGGCTCAACAAGCACTATGGCGCCACATCAGAGATGTTCCCTGTGAAACTCAGCCCTGAAGAAGAACAGGGATGGAGAGGATAAAGGGAAAGGGACACGCCAGGGATGCAGGAAACCAGCAGGTATGCTGGCTAGTTTTGTGTCAACTTGACACAAGCTAGAGTCCTTTGCAATAAGAGACCCAACTGAGAAAATGCCTCTAATTGAATTGACCAATAGGAAAGTCTGTGGTGGTTTTTGTTTTCTTGATTGATAACTGATCCGACAGGGACCAACCCACTGAGGGAGTTCTACCCCAGGCTGGTAATTCCGGGTGCTATAAGAAGGGCTGTAAGCCAGTAAACCGTGTTCCTCCACAGTCCCTGCCTTGGCTTCTGCCTCCAGCTTCCTGCTTGAGATCCTGCCCTGATTTCCCTCAGTGATGGAGTGTAACCTGGAAGTATAAGATCAAATAAACCCTTCACTTCCCAGGTCGCTTTTGGTCATTTTTTTTTAATGTTTTATCAAAGCATTCCAAGCCCTCTCTAAGACGGCAGATACGAAGAGTAGCCAGAGT
>JAQHUG010000040.1:5732420-5747531 GCA_028555095.1 Dicrostonyx torquatus
CTTTCTTTTTTCTTTCTCTCTCTCATCTACACTTCATGTTTTTTGAGACAATATCTCACTATGTAGCCCAGGCTGGCCTGGGACTAGCATCCCTCCTACTTCAGCCTCCCAAGTGCTAGGCTTACAGATGTGGGTCAATAGCAGATTCTCTGCATCTTAAATCAATGTCTAAGATTGCTAGACAGTCACTAGAAAGACAACGTCTTTTCAGATGTTCTCGTAGTGCACTAGACCTGTTCTCTCGGCTAGCGGTCTCACCTGTAATGGTGCCCGCCTTGCTCTCTACCCATGAAAAGAGGGCTCCTTGCCCCTGCAAGAAGACTTCCAATTAGTTTATTACAGCTTCAGCCTAAGGATAAGTTAAAAACCGTAACACCTGATTAAACTCTCCTAACCTGATTGACAACTTCAAGGTACAGGCTACTTACCAGCAATCAGTCCCAAACATCTCACATTTAATACACATGTGTGTGTGCATATGTGTGTGCATGTGTGTGTGAGTGTTATATAATCCTGTCTTTATTTGGCTCTCACAGAGCCGCCCCCATCTGTCCTCTAAGTGTATTTAGAGTTGGTTGTTATTAAGTCCCCGGAGGATGAGAGCAGGTGTTACGTGTGGTCAACCCCACAATGACCAGTGACAGGACCTGGTGAAATAATTTGCACCTTAATAAGTGTTTAATATTTGTCTTCTTGGTTTCTTCTCCAGCTCTCATGTTATCAATAATGAAGAGTTTGAGACTTCGGGACAAAATTCCAAGGCACTTCATAATTATTTAAAACTATGTCTATTTGACAACAAACGCTGTGTTTACTTTTAAACAGTGGGCGAGTCGTGTAAACAGGAACAATTCCGCACTGCGCAAGTCTTGCATCTGCTGTTTTGCTACTTGAGAGGAAACAATTTTCTAACAAGTGGCAATGGTCAAGAAAGCTATGAAATTTAGGCCAGTTGTCACGGAAAATAACGGATTAGTTGCTAAGCTACCCGCCCTAAAAGGAACTCAATTAGGGAGAGACAAAGAAACTTAACGAGGACCCATCGCCTCTGAGAGCAGGAAGTCGGAGCTGTCAGGTGATTTGGGTGAATGTGTGGCAGGGAAAGTGATTGACAAACTGGCCTTTGCCTGGCATCAAATTTGGCTTTGATTGTGTGAGTGACTGACGGGTGTGTGCCATCTGAAAATGCGGAGCCTGTACTGCATGGGGGATTTTGCGACCAGATGATTGACACACTGCAGAAATTGTCCCCGAGATGGAGAAAACCAAATAGAGATTTGTTGTGACAAGGCATTCCTTTTTACCTGTTCATTTTTTTTTTGCAGAGAGGAGAAAAAGGGAGGCCATGGTGGGTGCTGATGAATTCATCCGATGGATAACAGGGTGCCATGGCCAGGTGGGTGCCTGGAAAGAGTCCTGGATGGGGAGGAATTGGGAGAAAGGTGTTCAAATTCCCTTTTCCACACATACTGAGAGCTTTAGGAAAGTTCACTAATACATCTGGAAGTGGAGGCAGCCATCTTGGCTGCCCTCAGTGAACAGGACTGGCAGATAGAATATAAGGTATCTCTCATTAAAATAAATCTCAATAAAATAATAAATAATTATTTTAGTCGGTGTCCCGCACGTCGCATGTAGCGTGATGCGTCCCTTTGTGTCCCTTGTCATTCTCCAGCCCATGAATTTGCTTCCCCATCAGTGATTCCTACTAACGAGTGTACCTCTTACAGATGCTGCGAAGGTCAGATGAGATGATTAATTCAGGGTGGCAAACTGTCTTGGTCTGGTCAAGGCTTTTGGTGTGCAAGGGCTAAGATAAGGACGGGCTGAATGTTCACATCGTCCTACTTAGCTCTGCTTGCAGCCTCTTGAATTTCATTCCAGAGGTGATGGGGAATCATTATGAGGAATTAAGTCATCCGTTCTAAATCACATCTGTGCATAGAACGGTGACCCGGGGAAAAGCGAGAAAATGACGCGGGCCCCTTGAGCTTAGAGCTCTGCAAACTATAGTGTCTTTGGCCATAAGTTCTACTTTATGGCTGACCATAAAGCTGCCGATCAAAGCGCTCCCGACAGATGAGCCACAGTAATGAGAGCGGGCGGGAGCTGCCCTGGGAACGCTCCACCTGGCAGGGACTCAGAGCTCGGAAAGGGCATTCCCATAAACACAGAGAGCCTTCTGCCTTCCCCCCTCCCGTCCCTCTGGCCCCAGTCCTCAGCCTCTCAGTCTCCATGTACCATTCATTCATTCATTGCTTTCAGTGAGTCACATTTTGATGTACGTATTCATTCAATCATCAATGCGTCTCTTAAGCGAGTCGTAAGGTTTTTATTGAATGAATAACAACAGCTTACATTTACTGAGCTCTTTCGACATGATGGGATCCTTGATAGCAAAGCAATAAGGACAACCTTGTCAACATCTACCAAACATTCAAGATTCTCAGGCAAATACTGTATTTGGATTATCTCATTTTATCTCCGCTTATCTGGGATAAAGTGATTGCTTTTACATTTTAATTTCATTTTATTTTGAGAATTTCATACGTGAGTGCTATATTCCCATCACTTACACCCGATCTGTCTCCATCTAACTCTTCCTTGCAGCCTCCGCTTTCCTTCTCAAAGTTATGAGCTCCTGTATGGATTGCCTGTGGCTCTTCATCCAAGGATAGGGCCTTGTGGAATGTCCCCCGCTCACATTGGAATACAGATTGGTGTCATTGTTCAGCTCTTGTTTAGGTGGCCATACTGTTGAGGTTTCCTGGGTGAAGTTTCCCTGTCTTATCTAGGAAATCTTTTCCGCATGTAAAGTGATTATAGTACTGTTTAAATAGGTTGATGGTGACAGAGTACAGGCAAATGGCCCCAAGTTACACAGCCTGCCTTCAGATCATGTCTATGTAACAAACACACGTTCTTAACCACAGCATGAGTCAGCTTCATTGGATCCCAAACTCCAGTCTGCAACCATTTTCCAGAAATGAATTCGCCCAGTGTTTGAACGATGTCACACTGTAAGGAGCCGACTTAGGAGTGTCATTATCTCCTCTGAAGCAACACAGCAAACAGAACAAAACAGCAGAAGCCCGAGATGTGGCCCCATGCTCCTGCCGTCTGTTATGAAGGGCATCCACACACCAGCAACCATTTGACAAAGCCAGAGATACCTTGCAGGGCACCCCTCTCCAGGAAGTGGTGCTGTCTCGTTAAGTGAAGGGCTTGCTACCTAAGCATGAGTTAGGATCCCCAGCAGCCGCGTAAATAAAAATAAATAAATAAAAAAAAAATGGGAAGTGCTAGTGTACACTTTTAATCCTAGCCCCAGGAGGCGGAGACAGGAGGACCCCGGAGGTTTGCTGGCCAGCCAATGAGCTTCAAGTTTAATGAGCGACCCAGGCTGGAAAAAAAAATAAGAAATAAGATTTAAAAGGACACTAGGTATTGACTGTGGGCTGGCTTCAGAGGCAGGTACTTGAGCTAGCGTCATCCAGAACATTCTTTGTCCCTCACCCTTCTCTGCTCGCTGCCTCTCATCCTGCCAGTCTCTCTTCTGGAGCTCAGATGGATTCCCATAGGCAGTTGGGGCTCTTCTGTTTCAGTGCGGCCCAAGTTTTTGCATCCCCGCACCATGTAGACTACACATCAACTGGCCGCTCTCCTCTCTTAGAGGATCAGACGCCCCTTCTCCCACAATCCCAAGTGAACCTCTCTTCAGAGTTCCTGGGCTTTATCTGGATTTCTGCCCCTAATGGGTTGAACGCGTTGCTGGAGCGTGGGAGTGTGGGACTCCGGCGTAGGGCAGCCCCTACAGCTGAGGTACTAGTCACCGCCACAAGAACAGCCGGGCCGGACACTGGAGACCACGGGCAGCGCGAGGCAAGTCCCAAGTGGGGTTTCCTGAAGGAGAAACACGGGCAGGGATTCGGAGGCAAAAACAGCCGGAGTCCATTACACGGGATAATTTGGGGTTTTGTTTAATCACTGAGTGCCCAAGCGTATCTTCCTGAGCACATACAGCTCCATTTAGCCCTGGACAAAACTGGGAACATTATCTTATTCATTGCCATGTTGGACGCTTTCCCCAGAACCAAATGTGCCTTTAACACGAGGAAATGTGATCTTTTTTTTTCTTTCCAAAATGCTTCAAGGATCCCACCTTTGAAAATGCGTGGAATTTAATTAGCTGCCACCCCTCTCCATGTCAGCCTTGCCCCTTATGTAAACAAAAGGTGTCAGTGTGCAACCTAATGCTTGAATTAAAATTGGATGAGCGACTGTGTTTCTTTGCGCGGTGGTAACTTCCGCTGTGGTTTGGTCTGTGGTCTTCATTTGGCGAATGAGTTCTACAAATGTACACACGGCTAGGAATCACTCTTGTCCGGGTGACATTTTCGGCAGGGGGAGAAACTGCATGCCTCTGCGAATGACACAGTTCACTACAAGTGGCTACCTCAGAATCTGAGATTCTTAAATGGCTTAGCATTTCCCCTGTAGCCACGCTATCTATCACAGAGCAGTGACATTCTGAGGGACTCCAGCCAATCAGGGGATGGGAGAATAATTTCTACAAAACAAATGTATGTATAAATTATCGCTCCCTTTTCTCCTGTCTATAAATAGCCGTACTAATAGATCCATGGTGTGAGATGGGAAAGGGGGTGTGATATTCGAGAATATTCCTCTTGTCGGAGAAAGGCAGAATGAAGCAGCCCGGTTGTGTCGGGGTTTGGTGCTGTCTGTCCAGCAGCTCCAAGTTACACTGACTGAATGGGTGTGTGTTTCCTGTTTAGAAAAGGAAGTCGATGTGTGGGCACATACACACACCAATGTGTATGCAGGGAGGGAGCACAGGACAAAGGATGTATTGCACACCAGGGCTGCAGGGGATGAAGACCGTCTGGTTGCCTTAGTCTTCATCATTCCACGGTGCTGAATATCTAGAACATTTCATGTAGGCTATCTTCCTGGAACCAAAGGCAGTTGGTTACAAAGCAGGAGTCACCTAAACTGATAGTCACACGAGTCTTCAAACATCTGTCAGCATACATTTATGGAGACTAGAGAGAATCAGGATTCTCCTTAAGAGTTTTTGTTTTGTTTGTTTTTTTTTAAGATGTGTGTGTGTGCTCGTGCATGCGAGTGCGCACTTGTGTGTGTTTATTTACATGCAATGTCTATGCACCATGCAGAGGCCCATAGATAACCCTGGAACTGGAAATATAGGTTGTTTTAAGCATCCATGTGGATGCTGGGAAATGAACCTGGGTCCTGGGGTAGAGCAGCCAGTGCTCTTACCTGCTGAGCCACCTCCCCAGTCCCTTCCTTAAGATCTTTTTCAGAATCTAAGTTATTTTATTTCTATCAGCTGAAAGAAAGTCCATATTATTTTAAATACAGGAAGTAAGTAGGGAGGAAGGAAGGGGGAGAGGGACGGAGGGACAGAGGGACAGAGGGATGGAGGGAGGAAGAAATGTGGACCCCAGTTGACAAAATCCTTCCAACCGCCTGCAGCTTCAGTTTCTCTTTGGAATTCTTTTATGACTTACAAAGCAAGCAACTTCTTGGGAGGTTTATTAAAAGGTTTAAAACTCACAATGTAAATCATGTCTCTTGTAAATCTCAGCACACCCCACACTACGCGGTCCTGAAATCTCTGCTCGCCGCAGCTGCCATCTCTCTGTTTGTTACAGATGTAGTGTGCTTGGGGCACGAAGGTCTCAGCACAAAGTATTTCGGGTGGAAGAAGTGCGTTTGTCCAATTACCTGTCTCACATTGCAGTGACATGTTTCCTCCTCATCAAAAAGGCCAGTCTGTCTCCCCGGTGTCTCCCATGTGTGCCTCTAAGCCCACTGAAGATTGGCATCCTGCAAGATGCCTGTTGCCTCACTCCCAAGTCACATATTTGGGAGAACAGGAAGGCACCTTAGAGGAACCACAGAGTTCAGAGGAGGCATCAGCCTGAAGCTGGACCCTGGAAAGTTATTTCTGCATGAAATGATTTTAAGCATGTTTTCTATTTTTATTGGATATTATAAAATATCCTTGATCACCTCTCTCTCTCTCTCTCTCTCTCTCTCTCTCTCTCTGTGTGTGTGTGTGTGTGTGTGTGTGTGTGTGTGCGCGCATGCGCACACACACGCACATGTGCGCGCACATGCAATTTAGAACAGCAGCCAGACATGGTATTAATATAAATAAAGTTTTATTCAAACATAAACATTGTCATTCTTTGCATATTGTCTATGTCTTCATTTGTATTGTGTGGATAAAGCTGAGTGGCTGAAGCACAGACCAATGTGGCCCACAGAAGGGAAATATTCATTATATGTTTATATGATACGCTGCCTGGAGTAGTGAGATGGTTCCGGGGATAAAGAGATTTGCTGCTAAGTCTAACTGACCTTAGCTCAATCCTTGGGACCCATGAGGTAGAAGGAGAGAATCAACATCCACAGGTTGTCCTCTGACCTCTGCACTTGAGCATGTGGACATTCATACAGACACAGAATCACATAGACATACATGTATGCAGATAAATTGGTTAGATCGGTAAATGTAGTTTAAAGTTGGAAAGAAAATTAATTCACTGCCTATCTCTACTTCATAGTATAAAACAATAGAGAGTCTCTTACTTGTTGAATGTGGGTTTTCTGGATGAAAAGAGCTCCCTCTGATCAAAGCATCTATGCTTTCTCACCAAGACAATTGGGACAATAGTAGTTTATCAATCCATCAGACATCTTCAGATGACAAGCTGTCAGATCCTGTGTGGGTTAGCTCTTGTCAACCTGACACAAGATTCCCAGGGGCATCTGGGAAGAGGGAACCTCAACTGAGAAAATGCCACTATCAGATCGGGTACAGGTCTGTGAGATATTTTCTTAATTCGTGGTTGATGGGGGAGAGCACAGACCACTGTGGGTTGATGTGGGATGCCCCCCTTGTGTCCTGTGAATATATTTTATTACCATTGGTTAGTAAAGGAACTGTCTTGGTCTATGGCAGAGCAAAACATAGCCAGGCTGGAAGAGATAGAGAGAGAGAGTAGGCAGAGTCAGAGAGACACCACGTAACTGCCTAAGGAGAAGGACCCCAGAACCTTACCAGTAGGCCACGGTCTCGTGGTGACACATAGATTAATAGAAATGGGTTAATTTAAGATGTAAGAGCTACCTAGAAATGCCTAAGCCATTGACTAAACAGTGTCATAATTGATATAGTTTCTGTGTGATTATTGAGGTCTGGGTGGCTGGGAACAAAAGTGCAGTCTCCAGTTGCTGTGGGAAGGTGGTTCTGAGTTCTAAAGGGAGCTGGCTAAGCAAGCCAAGAGGAGCAAGTCAGTAAACAGCTCCCTCCATGGACTCCACCCTAGTTCCTGCCTCCAGCTTCCCATACTGACTTCCCTTAAGGATGGACTTTAAAATGTTAGATGAAATTAAGCCTTTCCTCTTTGGGCTGCTTTTAGCTACATTGTTTTATCACAGAAATAGAAAGAAAACCATGGCAGACCTCTATGTGATTCAATCACAATCTTCAGGAATGCTTTGAGCTATGTTTAAGACAAGGCTTCCTTTTTATCTTTTCTTTTTCTTTCTTATTTTTTCTATTCTGTGTATCTTGAAATTCTCACAAAATAAATTGCTGCAAAATCTTAAACCATTTTAAAACCTGACCACAGACTTTTATTATTTTTTTTTCAATTTGTGTGTCTGTTTCATGGATCCATTTTCATGGGCATGCATTTATTGCACACTGAAAGGGGGTTGATAAATAGTTTACACAAGGAACTCAAAAGAGTAAACACCAAAAGAAAGCCCAAGTCATTCATGGGACAACACAATAAATAGACAGGTCTCCAAAGCTGAAGTCCAAATGGAAAATAAACCTGAAAAATACCCAGCATCCTTAGCCACCCGGAAAATGCAAATGAGAATTACATCTAGATTCCTTCTTACCCCAGGCACCATGGCTGGTAAAGGGGGTAGGGGGGGCTTTTCTGTCTGCTATGAGGATGTAAACTGAGGCAGCCACTGTAGAAACCCATGTGAAGGTTCGGTAAATTCCTAAAGTTGCCATGTGATCCGATCACAGCACGCCTGGGTACACACACAAAGCGCTCTAATCCAGGGAACCACAGAGATACTTGCTCGTTCAGATTTATTGCAACATGACTCAGAGAAGCCAAATTATGGAATCAACCTAGGTATCATCAAAAGATGAGCAGACAAAGGAAATGCGGTGCATACAAACACCAGAATGCTCAGACTTGTCCCTTAAACAATGAAGATCTGAGTTCCTGGCATGATGATATGACACAGACTCCCAGGGACTATGGAAATCATCCTGGCCCTAGGCCTTAACCGTCTGACCTGCACTGCCAGGCTCAGTGTTCTGACTCTTTGCCGTGGTCTGTTTCTAAATACAAATCTTTGCCTCTGGTTCTAGATATGACAGCCTAAGAATAGAAGGACCATGAGCAGGAAGGTGTCTCGTCTTAAGATCTGGTATGAGCCAAATCATAGACAACCAACATACTGTCCAAGTGAACAGAGCAATGAGCTCCCTGCCGACGCTCATCACCGCTGTGCCCCCTTGGTCCAACAGCACCGGAAACTAGTGGAGCGTTGCCAGGGATACGGTGAATGGTGGGTGTAGTGGTTTGAATGGAAATGTGTTGGAATGCTTGACCCTTATGGGGTGGCACTATTAGGAGGTGTAGACTTGTTGGAGGAAGTGTGTCACTGTGAGGGTGGGCGCTGAGGTCTTACATGCTCAAGCTAGACCCAGTGTGGTAGGCAGTTTTTCCTTCTCCTGCCTGCAGATCCAGATGTAGGACTCTCAGCTCCTTCTCCAGCCCCATAGCTGCCTGTGCACCACCATGCTCCCCATAATGATGATAAGGGACTAAACCTCTGAAACTGTAAGCCAGTACCAATTAAATGTTTTATAAGAGTTGCCGTGTTCATGGTGTCTCTCTGCAGCAATAGAAACTATAAGACAGTGGGTGAGCCCCAGATCAAAAATTTCAAATACAGTTTATTGTCCTTGCTAGTGAAACTGTCAAGGAAGGTTTCTCCTGGGACTTTTATTTTATGTGTGTGTTCATGTGGGCACATGTACATTAGTGTGTGTATCTGCTTGTGGGGGATTTTCCTTGCACATGTATTTGCACACCTCTGAAGGCCAGAGGACAACCTTGGGTGTTGTTGCTCGGGTGCCACCCACCTTTCTTTGAGACAAGGTCTCTCAGTCGCCTGGAATTCATCGTGTAGGCTGACCAGGAAGCTCTAGGACTTTGCCTGTCTCAACCTCCCAAACACTAGGGTGGCAAATGCACATGCCAGCACACTTGGCGTTTGCTACACGGCTTCTAGACATTTAACCTGTGCCCTCATGCTTGCAAGGCCAGAGTCTCACCATCCAAACCGCCCCCAAAGCTTAGCTTATGTACACATGAAGAGCCAAATGAGGAAATCAGACACCGCACTGAATTTTTCTGTCATCCACCAGCAGCTCCCTAATATGAAGAAGCAGCTTTCTTTCTGACAGTAGGATTTTTAATGAGGTAGTCGGTGGTCCTGGGGCAAGTGAGGGCTTCAATCCCAGAACCTGCGCTTTTCCATCCCCCTTGACCTTCTGCGCATTCAGACACGGACACAGACTCAGAGTCAAACAACCTGGAAGAGGACATGGCCCTGGCATGTGCTTCCACGAACAAAGGGATTGATGGTCACCCTGGGCGAGCCAGGCTGAGGGCACAGCCTTCCGGAGAGGAACCGGAAGCCCTCGATGAGCACAATCTAGGAGCAACTATGCCTGCACATTTAGCCCGCCTTTCTATTTAAAAGTAAGGTAACCCAACTCAAGGGTTCAAAGCCACAGGAGAAATTAGTTTTGATTCACTCATCTGAAAGAGAAGGCATGAGAAGACTGGCACCAGAGTGTCCGCCATCTCAGCGATGTCATGGACACTGTAAGTCTTTGTTCTTTATTTTTTTTTTCAATTCCTCCTTCTTTCCTAGTTTCTCCAAGGTTACCTTTCTCCCATTATGGGGAAGCTTATGCCAACAGTTTACCCTTCCCGTGTTCTGTACATGAGAAGTCGCAAATGGGATTTTTGAGATTCAGCCTCACTGGTTCTTTGCCGGCTCAAGCGTCAGTTGCTGTGGCCATGATGCTGATGGCCTTGTTTCCGGGCTGAGTATGGCTCTGCTTCTCCAGAAGTGGGAAAATCAATGAGTGAAGAGTTAGGTACGTGTCCCTGTTGCTTCCCTGTTGCTGGGATGAGGTGCTCAGACAGAAGAAACTTCAGGGAGAAAGATCTGTGTTGGCTCCATAGCGGTGGGAAGCCACGGCGACAGGAGCTTGAAGGACCTGGTCTTCAGGAAGCGGAGGGAGATGAAGGTGCTGTGTTCGGCTTTCTGTCTCTTTTTGACTCCGTTCAGGACCCAAGCCCAGGGAATGATGCCACCTAGAGTGAGTGGGCCTTCCCTGCTCAATGAACCCAGTCAAGAAAATGGCTCACAGGCGTGCCTAGCGGCTCTTCTGGCAAGTAATTATTGATTTCATCAAGCTGACAACTGGGACAGAACATCACAGCACCCCCATGAAACTGAACTGTGTCTGAGAAGTCCAAATGAGTAAACGCTGGAAGGAAAAAAAACAGCCCATCAAAGCTATCAATCCCCGCACTGGGAAGTGATAGGCAGCCAAAGTGTTTCCTTTGTTCCTTGAACCGATTTAACTTTGTTGGAGCCAGAGGTTTTGCCTGTTACTTACATTCTCCGTCTGAGAATTGAGAGGAACCATTTCTCAATCGTGCCCCCTGAAAGCCCAAATCTACTTTCTGTCTTCATTTTTCTCCCTGGCTCCTTTCACACTGGATTTGTTTTGCATATTGCCGCACTCCTGAAAGAGAATGCTCTCTGAGGCCGGAGGCCGGAGCCTGGATGTAATTCCCAGCATCTATGATGGCACCTGGTTCATAATATGTGCTCAGTTAGGAACCAGGCTGAATGAACGAGAGAGTGGGTAGATATACAAGTAAACAAACCCTACAGAGAGGCGTTAGGAAGCACTAGGGTCCTCCAAGATGGGCCGGTCCACTCTGCAGAGGCAGTGCCGGACAGGCAAATCCAGCCTGTGTTCTCACCCCTGTCCCCCATCCTACATCCTGGTGATGGAGACTCCCCACCTCCAGCCAGCTTCTGCCTCTGACCACAGTTCACCTGTTTTCCTTAGTTATACTGTTTCCCCCCTGTCTTTCTGTGTCTATATTTCCTGAATGCAGGCTGCATGGACATTTAGAATCCAGCGTGTTCCAGTCCCACCTGAATCAGGAAACTAGGAATGAGCCTTTGCTGGGTTGCTCTTCCCACCCAGAAAGCATGGGTTCTAGCCTGGCTTCATCCCTGAGCCCTTGGCCTTCATCACCACCGCCCCCCTCAGGTATGTCTGAGAGCTCCTTTCTCCAAGCCCCCCACGGTGGGCCAGATGGCATCCTGGTGCTATTCTAAGCGGTGGCTTACACCAGTGGTCTCCGGCTTTGATTAAAGTTGCCAACGACTTTCGTGGGCAGCGTTCAACCTCTAGAAGTCTCTGGTGTCCAAGTGGGCTCATGGGCTGAGAG
This sequence comes from Dicrostonyx torquatus, assembly GCA_028555095.1. Lineage (NCBI taxonomy): Eukaryota > Metazoa > Chordata > Mammalia > Rodentia > Cricetidae > Dicrostonyx > Dicrostonyx torquatus. Next base: position 5,744,057 of record JAQHUG010000040.1, read on the forward strand.
TCTTCCCCACTTGGGTACCGAGAACACCCCAGACCTCTGCAGTGCAGGTGGCATCCAGGTATGGCTTCCTCAGCTGTACTGCATCTTGGAACACGGGTGTCCTCTAGCTGGGGGATGCCTGGTTTTCCTTCTGTACCACACTAGGACTGCTGAACCTCAACAGCGGCCATAGTATACAACCTAAAGACCTTGTGTGTCTTCCAAAAACGTCCCTGAAACCATCCCCTAGAAGGAACTCACAAACTGTTTGGTGCCAGGGAAGCTTCATGTAATGGGACACCTAACACAGAGAGGGAGCTGCCCAAATGGCGTGTGTTCTGAATATAACAACTAACTTCTCACAGCAAAGCTTCCCGTTAGAACATTTGAAGAAGCACAAACATTTGTTCAGAGCATATATGTGTGTGTGTGTATATATATATATACATTGGAGCCTGTCCTGGAACTAGCTCTAGTAGACAAGGCTGGTCTCGAACTCATAGAGATCCACCTGCCTCTGCCTCCTGAGTGCTTGGATTAAAGGTGTGTGTCACCTCCAAGTTTTGGTGGGTGTTTGTACACATTGTGTGGGCTGACAGGAGTTAGCCGTGTGACAAGCTGGCCACTGAGCCTCAGGAGTCCTCCTGCCTCTGCTTCCCGGGCTCCTGGGATTGCAGACACATGCCACCATGTCCTGCTCCCTGAACTCAAGTCCCGGTGCCTGAAAGACAGGCGCTTTACCCACTGAGCCGTCACCTCAGCCCCTATGTATATTCAAAATTTTACTTTTGAAAGTGCACCTCGCTGCCTTCAACCAGTGACTGACATTGGTGCTCCCAAGTGAGGTCTGTAATCAACAGCAGCGATTGGGACCTTGTTGATGTAGAGATCTAGGGGTCCCAGCCCAAAACTCGAGTCAGAGAGAGGGGAGGGAGTCAGTATATTTCAACAGGTTGCCTGGGTGATTCTGTCCAGCACTAAGTTGAGAATTTCTAACAAGCTCTCCATAGCAAATGGGACTCAGAACGCCTTACATTGTAGGTCCTGGTGTAGTTTAAGAGTTAGATGCAACATGGTGCAGGCCCCTAGTTCCAGCTGCTCCGGAGGCTGAGCAAGAGGAACTCAAAATTTTAGACCTTCCTGGGCTAAGTTCAAGAGCAGCCTGGGCAACTTAAAGAGATCTGTATCAAAGTAAAATTAACCACAGGGATGTGGGAGGAGGCAGGATCTCCACAACAGAGCACTTACCTAGCCTGTACAGGGGCCCTGGGTCGAATCCTCAGTACAAAAATATTAATAAATTTTTGCCTGTCAGTCACTTTGCAGACCTAGCACTGCATGTGTGTTCAATACATATGACAGATTCCGTTATTACTGTTGTTTTTGTTGCTGGGTTTCATTGCTAAGTAGACTGTGAATCTCTTTCGGAGTTAGAATATTTGTCTGTGGAAAGTCACAGAAGAGAGTTAAAGGTAGTCATTCCAACTGTCGCAAGGTTACGAACGCCTTCCAGTGTTGGACCTTAACTAGTCACTTCACACACATGGCATTTGACACACAGATAGAAAATGCACGTTACTCAAAGAGAGAACAATATGCAGCGCCCGCCCACTGGAGAGCTCGTGTGACCTCCCAGGGATAACACGGATAGGGAAGGAAGAGCCGGCCCACAGAGAGAACCATCCACAGCCAGGTCAGTAAGCGCAACACATTCCACTGTCACTCGCGTGGTCTGAGAAAGGCATCGTGAGACGGACATCACCGTGCTCAGTCCTACTCTGAAGGCGTAGGCAGTGAGGCCGGCTATAAAATGCTTGTCCGGCACATATGAGGCCCTGGACTTAATCCCAGCAGCAACATAAAAAAATAGTCAAAACAAAAGTCTTGGTGAAATTGGATATTTGCTATAACATACACATCAACTTGGTAGCTGTTGCTCAACTCCGGAAGAAGTTTCTAGATCCGGTACCGCCTAGAAATGAGTTTGCTTTTTGAGAAACAAGTAGCAAAAGGGACTCTCATGCCGGCTTCCTAAAAGTCTACCATGGCTTTTAGTTCCTACCAAGTCCCCAGTAGTTGTGGAGGTGGGACAAGGGCTGGATTAAGGAAGGCAGGACTGGACAACCCAGTGCCTAGAGTCACCGACATTTCTTCTGGGCTGTGTCTTGGGTCACAGATCATCTGAGCCTAAAGGATGTCAAGCATCCAAGTGTCTGTTGGCTGAGAGAGCTAGCTGCAACCAGTCTTTACCTACGGAAAGAAGAACTGTGGAAACAGGATGTGCAGTTGCTTTTAAGATGCCTTAGACATTGATACTTCCTGGCCCGGGCTTTGTGGCCTATGACGAATTCCAAATTTGTGCCGTCTTTCAAGTCCACCTGCCCACAAATCTGGGCCCATGAAGTACCAGGGTCCTCCCGTGAGGCCGTGTGTAAAACAGGTGACATGATAAGCACACTGAAATTTGTTCAGAGAGGGCTGCTGAGTCTGTGAAGTGCATGTCTGGAAGCCCCATCCAAGTGTCGTTCCAGAGTGACACACCCGTGTGTTTGGCCGAGCGTGCTCATTTTTACCTCAGAGGACGTCTGTGCGTACAAGCGGACTAGCACCAGAACTCACTCTAAAGGGTTTCATATTTGAGAAAAGCCGAGCGTACCGTCTTTCGGTTGAGAGTTGATGCCTAAACCTCACCAACATGTGTTCAGAGACACTGCAAAATTTCTGATTTCCTGTGCAAATCCCGTGTCCTCCAAACGACAGCAGCACCCCTGAGCAAACAGTGCTCAGGCTTCTGCCTTTTATTTTTTTTTCCCCCCCCCCTCCTTAGCTCCACCCCAGCTGCTCTTGAAAGGGCTCCTGTTCTGTCAGCCATAATGACATCTGCTGGCCGACACAGGAAGTCGTAAATCTGTAGGTCCCCTCTCAACCAAACCTTGTTAATGTTGTCATTTATCACAGGGGCTGGGTGCCATCTCTGGAGGGCCGAGCGCACTGAGTCCATTTTCTCCCATCGCCCTTCCCCAAGAGAGCAAGCATTTTCAAAGCAGCCACTCTTTCATTTAGAGTTTGCAGACCTGCGTGTCAGGCAGATGGAAACCGGGCATCAAGGAGCTGCTCATGGGAGGAAGCCAGGCAACAATAGGCCAGCCTGATGTTTGCGGACTGAGGCAGGGGAATCCCACCGAAGTTCAGTCCTTCCTCCTTTTCAGCAGGCCCCTGACTGCCACTAGGACGATGGAGGATTCCCAGCACCCCTACCCCCCACACACACCCTCTACCAGCTCCACTCGGGTGTGTCTGTTAGGGAAAAGCAGTCATCGGAGTAGCTGAAAGAGAAGATTGTCGGAGTAGCTGAAAGAGAAGATTGTTCAGACTCAGGTCCTTAGTTATGACCCAACACTGGCAATGCTCCCGTTGTGTTTTTTAGTTTCTCGGTCCATTGTGTCCTTAGCCTTAATTCAGAACCTCCACCTACACAGGGTGAGCCCTTGGTTTT
>JAQHUG010000040.1:5753588-5756088 GCA_028555095.1 Dicrostonyx torquatus
TGATGATGATGATGATGGTGGTGGTGATGATGATGGTGGTGATGGTGGTGGTGAAAAAAATGCCCATGTGATTCTGATATTCACTAAGGGTAAGAACAGCTCTTGTGGGGAGAAAGGTTGAACCACACCCATCTTTTTATGTCCTTACTCATCCTGCACTTTGAGCCCTGGATCCCAGGAAGCTGAATTCCTCAGACTTAAACCCAGCATGATTTTAAGACCTTGACTCTTGAGCGATGTTTCCCAGGTGCTGGGGTGTGTATTCTACTCCGTCAATTTCCTCATTCTGGGAATGTTGTCAGCACCTGTGTGTTTTAATTTTCCTGATCTTGTGAGAACTTCAGGAGGGATGAATTTACCTGGACTCTGGATGTAAGGGGATTGCGTTCATCATGACGGAGAAGGCATGGCAGCACACATGGCGGGCCGCTGGAGTGGCTTCTGTCCCTAGCAGTGGGCATGGGAGACAAGATGCTCATACCTCATTGAATGAGGACACAGAGAGAGTCTGGGCCTAGAAGCCAGGCCAGGCCCTATCACTCTACCTTAGATCCCCAAGGTTCCATGTTCTTCCAGAACAGCACCACCCCCTGGGGACCAAGGTGAAGCACGTGAGAGCGTGGGGGACATTTCATATTCAAACCACAACAAATATCTCTTTCATATTCTGCTACGTGCGCCTCCATCTGAACCATAGGTCCTATTTCTTCTTCCTTACAGATATGAATTTTTAAACCTAGTAATCACATGCCTCAGATAACTACTGTAAACACAACACAGTGTCTTTTCCTGGCATAGAAGACAATTCCCCCATTAAACTGAGCAAATCAAGCCACTCCGTGAAAGTTCCGCTAAACTCATTGTCGCTCCCTGAGTTTCCCAGCCTAAGTTCTGCATCATCAGGGTTAAGCACAGAGGTTGGTCGGGCAGGGACGTGGCTCCACGTGTAAAGTACTTGCCGTGAAGAACAAAGGCAGAAGCTGAATCAACCAGACCACAGGTAAATGCCGGGTGGGTGTGGCAGCCCACCAGTAAATCTAGTTCTCAGAAGGTGGAGGCAGGGCGTCCCCAGGGAAAGCCAATCAGTTAGCCTGGCCTGTGCTGGCAAGCTGTGTGCTACACTGAGAGACTCTGCCTAAATGAGAGAGTCACCATGGAAGACCCCTGTTGTCACATGCTCACACCCACGTGCACACCAGACACAGACACAGAAAACATCAATAAACAAAAGAATAGATGGCAGCACAGGTGGCGGGCCTGAGAGAAACAAAGGTATTCTCAAAACGAAAGAGGTTTAAAAGGGAATGGGCTTCTCCCGGCACAGTGTAGAAATGTGTTCCCATTTAAACCTGTGCCGAGTCCATCCAGGTGCTATGGCGTTCTGCTCCCCCTGGCATAGACAAAATCATCACTGTTGATGGCCAAGCATAGTACTTCTGTAGCTTAGGCCCACATGCCTAGGGGTGGCACTGCCCACAGTGGGCTACATCAATTAGCAAACAAGAAAATGCCTTACAGACATGGCCATCAGCCAGTCTGATCTGAGCAATTCTTCAACTGAGATTCTCGTATCCCAGGTGACATCCGATTTGGGTCAAGTTGACAGCTGAGGCTAACAAGGACAACATCTTGGCATCCCCTATTTTGTTAGAGCAATGCCTTGCACCAAAAATGTATACTACAGAAATCTGTCAAATGATGCCTTGAACATAATACCAATCCCAAGGCAATAGGTTTCCCAGAGAAGATGGCAAGTTCATGGTGAGCTCTTACAGCCCCCTCCCCCGCCCCCACCCGAGTCTGTGCCTCCTGCCCCTGAGACTGTAAAACTGCACCCTCCAGTGAATTCACAAGGTCAGGACTTCTTAAGCGTGTTCGGGGAAGCCATAGTTGGTACCTCTTGGTTAACATCGCCAACTATGACAATACAGGATTTCTCTGCCTCAGTTGCCAAGAGCTAGGCTGGAGTGGGGCGAGGTGGGGAGGGGGGATGCTCTCTGGGTGGTTTAAGCCAGGTGATGTTGTTATGTGCAGTACACGTGTAAGGTGGAGGTGCTGACAGTGACTAATTGGTGCTTTACAAGTCATGACAATACCATCCCTTTGTGCCTGATGGGTAGGGCCGGGTGAGCTCCATTTCCTGTGGCCCCCAAGAACTGATGAGAAAGACTGGCCTGAACTAGTTGTAGTTGGGAATTGCCAGATGAGGAAGGGTCAGGGTGGCAAGAGGGAAGGGGCATGTGGAGGGAGATGTCTGAGGTCTCCTTGGTCAGGCCTCATTACCGGTGGATCCATAGTGGGGTGGAGCAAGGAGCCAGATGAGATTCCATTCCGGCAGCCACAACAGCAACATGGCCCCTAGTTCCACTCAGTTGTATCTATCTAAGCATGCTTTGGTCTCCAAGTCAGCCATATGCACTTTGTCTGACTCCTGAAGAAAAGAGACTCCAGGCCATTCTTAGGTTGAAGTCTGTTCAACCTGTCAACTCCAGAACCAATA
>JAQHUG010000040.1:5758588-5791088 GCA_028555095.1 Dicrostonyx torquatus
TGTCTCACCAGTCACCAAAAAAACAGCAAAAAGCAAAACCAAAAAAAGAAAAAAAATCCAAAAGCAAAAACAAAAAGAGAAAGAGAGGGGGAAAAAAACCAAACAAACAAACAAGGCAGAACCAACCTCCACTTGCAAGCAGCAGGCGCAAACCGCTTATCTGCCAGCCAGAGAGGGGGTCTCCGGCCCCGCGCTGGAGCGCTGGCAGGGGGATCGTCAGGGGGACAGAGGCCGAGTGACGTCCTAGGAGCCACAGAAAGACGAGCGAGACTGCGGCCCCCGCGCGGCTCGGGGCTGGGGCGCCAGAAGTGAGACTGGAGCTAAGTAGAGCGATGCCAAGGAGGAAACAGCAGGCACCCAAGCGGGCTGCAGGTAAGAGATGGCTCCGCTCCGGGTGCCCGGCCCCTGAGCTAGGCGCACAGCGGCTCGCCCGCCCTCCTGGCCCAGGGCTGGTGGGGACGCCACCCCCTGGCGCTTTCAAGAGGGTTAGCTTACGGATACCCTCTTCATCACCCCATCCTGATCTCCTCAATCCTCCCCTCCCCAGGCTCCCTCTGGGTGGTGGCAGGGAAGCTGTCCCACCAAACCTTCCTCACTTAAACTTTTCCTCCCTCCACCCTCTACCCCACCCCTAACTTTTTCTTCCAGTCTGGCTTTTTGCCTCTGGAGCCAAAGTTGGATTGTGGATTTGGGGTGCAGGGAAGGGAGAGACCCCCCCACATCCCTCTGAGAGGTCAGTGCTGGCGGCTTCTGGCCTCCGGGGACAGAGTCTCCAGTCACTGTGGCTCAGGGCTTGCAAGTGTGAGGCATGTCCAAGCCAGGGGCTGCAGGCTGGCTTTGGGGGCTGTGAGCCACGAGGGTGTAGCTTTGGTCGCCAAGGTGCAAAAGGCACCCCCCGGAAACGAGTGAAGCTTTGAACGTATTTTCTAAAAGGATTCACTGTTTATAGAAATCTAATCATTCTCTCTCCTTTTCTCAAAGGGAGGGGGGAGGGCGCAGCATAGAAATTTAAGCAGCTTTGGATTTTCTTTGCCAGAGAGAGCTTTGGAAACTTTGCGTCTGTCTTGGTTGCCACCGTAGGAGCTGTCCCGTGGAATTCTTTCTTGCAAAGACCCTCACCCTAAAGATCTGAACAGGTTAATAGATCCCTACTACAGATCTTCAGAGGGTGCCCTCCCCCTTTGGGGTTGCCTAATTGCTTTTTGAATAGTATGCTGGGGTTTTGTTTCTCGGAATCGTAAGAGGAAAGTTCATTTTTCTCCTGCCAGACCCACCCACTGAAAAATCAGCTTTCCACTCGATTGCTAGTTTTGATTTGACATTTGATTGATCACCTGTCATCTCACTGCCTTTGATCTATTCATTCTGATATATATCAATAAATCACTCACCATGGTAACTCCGAGTGCCGGTGACGCAAGCGTTGCCCTCTATATTCAGAGAGAGACATGCACAATCATTATCTTGTTGGCTTTTAATGTGGGCGTTTTTATTTCTTTGTGTCCTTTAGTTGATCAGGGCTTTAGCAGAAAAGCTTAAGTTTTATCTGCCCCCACCGCCCCTTTCTGGCTGACTCTTCTCGTACTTTGGTGAGCACAGGGAAGACTGATCAGGCGGCCCACCAGTAGATTTTATTCTGTTCCAACTTGAGTCAAGCATGGGAAGAAGTTCCCAGGACACTTGGGTAAACTTTGCAAAGTCACCGTGATAAGAGGGCTGGTGAGTTAGGAATCTGGGGAAAGTGGATATGTGTGTCTGGACATGCTGGCTACCAAGTTCACAACCCTTCCTCCCTGCCTGCCTCCAGCCCAAAGAACAATACATGTGCTTCAGAACGGCCACGGTTTCTTTCCCTCTTGAGTGCAGGCTCGCTTCCGTGGCCATGTGTAGATTGCTTTGAGTTGCTATAAAGCTTCCATTCATGGCTTTTCAATTGTTTCCATAAAAGCAAAATCATGAAAATAGCCTTAGCAACACACATTTGCAACTTGTCTAGGCAGGGGCTGTTCTTTCCTCAACCCCGGTTACCTCTTTGGAAAACAATAGCCCTCTTATTTAATTTTATTTTCTTTTATAACTTACACTGCCTTGCTATCTGACCTTGTGAGGGTGTGTGACGGCCTTTGAGACTTCGGAAGAGTTGGTCTGCTGCATCTAATGCTGGCAACATAAGTTCAAGTGTAGCTGGATTACCAGAGAGAGCATCCTTATTGTTTGTTGTCCTGAAAGAGAGCCCTGGGCTGCAGTCCAGCAGGAACGATACTGCCCTGAAAACTACTGTGTGTCCCCCCCTCCACTTTCCTTGTAGTTCCGGTAAAGGCCATCAACAACTAGGCAGTAATTTAAATTACCAGAATGACTGGACATGTCTCCTTTCACTAGCTCATTACAAAAAGTGCCTTGCTCAGAATTACCCCCACTTTAATCATAATTACCCGCTGATCAATGACGATCCAGGTGTGCAGAAAATGACGTTGTACCGTATTATTTAAATTAGCTCCTTTCATTAAGCTGGTATCTATTGGTGCTGGCTACTGTTTTTATTGTTGGTTTTGTAGCAGTTCGTGTGTGTGTGTGTGAGAGAGAGAGTGTGTGTGTGTGTTTGAGTGTGAGTGTGTGTGTATTAGAAACTTGTGACCTTACTTTCAGTTTTCTGGCCGATTGGCTTCTTAGTGTCTTTACCAGACTGTTTTCAGGATTCTCAGTGTGTTCCCCAGAAGGAGCAGAAATCCTTCCGAGCTGAGAGGGGGTAATTCATTTCACACACACTGAGTCCCCCGGCTTTACGGTATTTATTTTTTCGCACATGAGTAAGGTGGGTTGTTTCCCCTGCAATGTGTCTTTAGCTCATCCGAGTTCACCCATGCCCCACTCTGGTAGGGACGAGGGAAGACAAGTTAGCTGAAGTCTCTCAGCCTGTCCCGATGCGGGGACAGGGCAGTCTGCTTCCCGGGCTCTGCCAGGGCCAACTGGTACCACTGCTTAAAATGAAAGACAATGCACAACTGTAAGTGATTACTCCTGTGGACGAATGTTGAAAGCTTGAGGCCTCGTTTGATTAATGAATAATAGAAGATAGGAAAAGCCTGGAAGCGGAGCGGGGCCGGAGCTCTCCTGGAACTCTTTCTCCGAATAACTCCTCCAGGCTCTTAGATGCCGTCCCAGGAGTCGGTGTAAGGGTGGTATTTCAAGAAACTGGTGGCTGAAGTTTCTAATAAAACAGGTATCTATGCAGAGCCCACAGAATGGTATGATAAGCGATGGAGAATCTTCATCTTTATTTCTGAGATTCCTCCCCCTTCAGTGTGTGTGTGTGTGGGGGGGGGGTTATGAGAAAAGCGATCCTCTTTAAGTAAACAGCCGAGAGAGAACATTTCTCTCAGAAATATTACTGGTCCTCACTTTCTGAAGCTTTGCCCGTCCACGGTTCTGGGACTTGAGGCCAGGAGAAAGTTTACAGAGCAGCTCTCTGTATGTGTGTATGTATGTATGTACCGTGTATGTGTGGGTGTGCTCGGCTCGCCCTCTTGACGGTGCCTTTGGTGCGCCATTATCGTGTGTCCGCTTTACCTGAATCTTCAGGAGTCTGCCTTGGCATCTCTCCCCCTTGTTCGTTTTTAGGGAAGATGAAAAAGACGATGGCAGGAAGGCTGAACAAAAAGAAACCGTCTTGATGCGTTTGCACTTTATAGGATGAGGAGTGCATGGATTTAAAAAAAAAAACAGTAGACATGTTCTCAAACGTTTCTTTTCCTAACAACCCCAGCTGTGTGGTCTGCATACACACATAGCAGAGATTTTATTTCAGCACTCTATGCTATTATTTTTAGAGTAATGCCCGCCAGTTGCGATGGGGTATGAAATCTTGTGTAATCACGTCCCTGTGAGTATATCTAACGTGCCCATAAGTTATATTCCCCTGCCTCTGCTCCCCTCAAGCCATTCTGTGCTTCCTTCTTGCAGGCTTGGGCTAGCTTCTGATGATCCAGCTTCTTCTTTTTGTGGGGAGTCTGGCAGGAGAGAGCGTCTCCCTCAATTTATTTTGTTTATTGAATGCGGAGATGAATAATGCAGAATTTGTTTTCATGGGTGTCCTTGTGTAGCAGTAAACATTTGACTATTAGCAATCATTACTTAAAAGTTGCAATTTGCACCTTAATAGCATAGGTTATTTACATGGGAAACGCATTCAGCAGGGCCAGTTCTGAACACACCGTGCTTGGGTGGAGTAGGAATGGCCCGAGAGGTCTCTTTTCCTTCTTCGGGATAGTGTTGTTTCTGAGTCGATGGGTGAAGTCCCAGAAATTTCAGCTACCATACCGGGGCAGGAGCCAGTGGCTCTAAGTGAAGTTTGCTTTTAATTTACTATCAAGTAGGGTGAGACAGGAAAGAACATGAACCCGGAATGTTTCTGGACCCTGATTTTTCTCTTTGCTTAAACATCCTTCAGAAAAGCAAGTTTCATCTTAAACACGTAAATGTCTCATGTTGTAGATCTCCTTGCTTCCCATAACCATATGGTTTTAAGACAAGGACACACACACACACACACACACACAGACACACTCACATGCCAGCCCACAGGCCTTCAGCCACAGGAACCCTTATCTATCTTGTTACTTTATGAAGATCTTGGACTAGGCCAGGTGCCTAGGAGTAACTTTGCCCTCACAGTGTTTGGGGGTTGGAAAGATTCTTTATGTGGTCCTTTCTCTTCCAGTCCCCCCTGCTCTCCTCCCACCTCTCGGCTCACCCTTAAAGGCCCAGATTGAATGGGACATTTCAAAAGTGCATTCGTTTTAGGTATTTATTGATTTCATTTTTAATCTGCCATCTCAGGACCTAATCTATTAACCCTAATCCGAAGATTGCAAGTGGCAGTACTCGGGGCAGGAAGGGAAGGAGAGGGCACTGGGGATCTTTGAGCAGTGAAATCCCTGAGGTTTTTTTGAGTGTGTGTGGGGAGGTTGGAGGGTTCGATGCTTGAGGCTTGAGTGTAAGCGCGCTTCTCAAAAACACTCTACTGTGTTTTTGTGTTTCACTTGGTGTCTCTCGCTGCTCCCAACCAACTCAGTTTCTTGCTGCATTTGGGGGAAATGTCACACTCCACAGACACCTCCTAGGCATCTTTAGGCTTGGTCCGCAGGTATCTTGGCTATTGTGACTTTCCCCAGTGGTGTGGAGCAGTCCTTATGCCACCCCTGCTGACTTCCCAACAGGGGTGTATTTTGGGGGGAGTCCAACTGGATAATGCCTAAGTTTGTCTGGGTTGGTCTACTTCTCTTGCCAAGGCTTGGGAACGGAGGGAGACTTGAGCTGGCATTATTTAGGGCCTTGATGCTGAAGAGACTCTGCCCACCCCTGCAGCAGAGTTTAGGAAGATCAGGCCAGAAAACGTCCTGGGCTCCGCTCCTGTTTGCAGGGGGTCTGCAATCAGCTGCTGTGAAGTAAACACCCCCAGTGCAGCTCCCCCTTCATGGGTGAGGACCATCCAGGCACTTAATGCTTTGGGAAGGCACAGACTGTGGAGGCCGCACCTGTACCCATCCGGCTTCCCTTTAGAAAGAAGACTCACCTACCAGGTTCTGAATTCAGAGCGGGCGTACATGGAGTCGCTTTCATTGGAGGGAAAGTCAGTTGGAAATACATTAAACTAACAGAGGATGTCTTGCTTCACTTCCCCGAAGCCATGCTTTTTCATTACATATTTAATTACAATCAAATTGAATGACTTTTAGGGAAAAAAAATATCACAGTGGTATTAAAAGATGCTTGGCACACAAATAGATGTATTGCTTCTCAGGTTGAGAACACTGTTGTATTTTTATTTCTTTGAGTGGAATTTATTTTTACTTTTGAATGTCATGATGAAAATAGGATCCCTTTTATTATATTGTCTTTAGTCATAGTTCAAATTCATCCTTAGCCTCCAATAACACTGAAAGAGGATCCTGTAGCTAATTTTTTTCAGTAATTTGTAACAACTGGGGAAAAAAATAAAAACACTATCCTACATTTCATTAGTTCTTTTAAAAGTGAGAGGTTTGGGGGTGACCTTTGGCAAGCTTTGGAGGGCCTTAGTCATTCTACCCACATTTAAAAATCAGCTCTCCGAGGGGCGCTGGCCTGTAATGGGGATGCTGCACTAAGATAAAATAAATAAATAAATAAACTGTATACTGATAAGATCATTTCACAGAACATTGTGTTTTGTTTTTCTTGTTTTTTTTTCCCTAGATTTAGAATTTCATCCCCTCCACTTTGACCTTTGAATCTTAGTTTCTTGGGTGCAGTGCAGACGTAGCATTGAAAATGGATCTCAGCGTTCATCCACCAAGCCATTAGGTACTGTTGATAAAAATGAGAGACTTCAGAGTCCGACAGCCCACTGCTCGACTCTGGGAGCAAATCAGACAGCGCCCTTGTGCACACCCAGGACTTGCCTCTAAGTTAGACCTTCACCAGGGTCACCTTTAGCATGTGGCTGTGTCCCTACCCCTCATTTTGATTGAGGCACCCTTAGAAGATGAGAGAGAGAGAGAGAGAGAGAGAGAGAGAGAGAGAGAGAGAGAGAGAGAGAATGCTGAGCTGCAGGTGGGAGCCACTGATACATTTGTTTCCAAAGCAAACTCTGGACGAGATGACTAAATAATACAGACATCTCTGAAAATCATGAACAGGGCCACATTTGGAATTTCCAGTCGTTGCCTCTCTCAATCTTCCACACTCTCTATACGGGGGAGGGGGGGTAGGAGGTGGGGGTCGGGAGTCCCTTAACTGTCCTGAACTATCCCAAGGTGCTAATGTCATTCCTTAAGTTTATTAGAAATTTTAGAAACCAAAATGCAAGAGGCCTGGCATGCTAACCCTATTAATAATATATATCGGTTCTGTTTATCTTTGCTGAGCACCAAGGAAATGTGCAATGCAGAAGTTTTAGCACTAATGAGCTCAGAGAAATTACACAGAAAAAAAAAATTACCTGGATCCGTTTCAAAAGCATTTGCTTCGAATTCTGCTTGTGAGTGAGAGTTCTTTCCACCTGTCTCACTAAAGCAAAACAGAACAGAACAACAATAACGGAAACTCCAAAAACAAATTCAGTGTCCCCATACTGACTCTCCCAGCCAGAAGCCGTGTGGAGAGCTTTATACTCCTCTATGGATGTACGAAGACATCTGGGCATCCAAGCACACATCTGCTCTCAGATAACCGAATGTGACCATGCGAACCAAACACAGCCACGGAGAAGCTGGAAGAGCTAAGCCAGCTCCAGGTTCGAGGTGGAAGACTTCAGTGGACTGTAAGGGGGCATCATGACAGGATACCGATGCCTCTTCTAGCAAATGACAAGCCCTGAAGCGGGAAGAAAGGCCTTTGAAAGCCGGCTTCTGCCTCTCCTGTATCTGTCTGCAAAGGCTGATGTCACTGGGACGCCACAGTGTCCATTGCAGCTACAGAAAAGTCCCTGTGTCTCCAGGAAGCTAGCAGCCACCAGAGTGGGCTTAAAAACCGGAAACAAACACACGAATGAAAGGAAAACACCCTGAAATTTCTGTTAGTACAAAAAAAAAAAAGAAAGAAAAAAAGGAGATCAGCAAGCTAAATACCAAAGTGTTTTCTGAACTGAGCAAATCCCAACAGCCACCGAAGAGCCTCCTTGCAGCCACATCGAAGCCATTTCTATGGAGATTATACAGTTTCATTATTAAGGTGAGAGAAAGCAGTTATTGTTTCCAGGGAAAACAGGAGGAGATTTAAGAAAAGAGAGAGAAGACTTGGCAGCTGCCGATCTGTTTCTAGTGAATTTCCAAGAAGCTTGCCCCAGTGCTGCACTGGATCACGAAAAAACCCCCACGAAATGCGGTGGCACGGGAGATACAAAACCGAGACAGAGGGTCAAGGCTGTCCACGGGGGAATAAACGACTTCTGTAAGCAAGAGCTGCAGCAGATAAATATTTCTGTATGAACTGCGTGGGGCTTCCTTTAAATCACTTCAATTTATCAGCTCTTTGGAATTTTCTGTGTATTTAGGAGTCTTCCCGCTTCCCCTCCAGGGAGGTGTGAATAGCTGTCGGGCTGAGACAATGCTGGGGAGAAGAGTTAAATCCATTCCGCTCGCAGTGCCACTCGGTAGAGGAGAAATGGCAGAATAAAAGGCTTTCCGTGTGTTTTACATCGGCGCTGCCCCTGGCTATTTTCCTTTATTAGAAAGTTGGGGACGTCGCCTTGCGCATCTTCTCGTGTTCCTCTCGAGATTTGATTTTCAAGCGTGGATGGAGTGGTGCAGAAGGAGGAGGTGACTGGGTTCTGGAAGTTGCTTTTTGCTGTGTTGATTCATGCTCAGATATCCAAGTCTGTTTCTTGTGGGTGGGGTACCTTGGCAGGCAGCTCTCCTTTCCGCCTCTATTTGCTAATCTATAAAGTGGGACAATTGTATATTTGTTTATGTCCCAAATTTCTTGGGAATATTATATAAACGCGGGTTAAGAAAGTTCTCAGAACCTGCTGGAAACACATGGATTTGAGAAGTCTCTTAATTCTACATAGCCAGGCCAGGGCACGTTATGCAGGAAGGAAAATAACCAACATTCTCTGATAATCATGGGTTCAAGGATCTTAGGATCAAAAGAAGTTAGGCATGAGATTTTTAAAGGATTTTATTCTTAGTTATGTGCATATATCTGTAGGGGTGTGCGTAGGTGTGCACACAAGAGAATGCTGGTACCAGACGAGGCCAGAAGAGGGTGTCAGGTTCCCTGGGCCTGGAGTTAGAGGCAGCTGTGAGTCACCCAATGTGGGTGCTGGGAATAAAAGTTCAGGTCCTCTGCAAGAGCAGTGTGTTCTTGTAAATGTCCAGCCCTGAGACACGGGTACTTTTCGACTCCTAAAAATGGAAGTTTAGGGGCCAACGAGATAGCTCAGGGCTTCAGCGCTCTCTGTCCTTGGCAAGGCTCAGAGTTGGCTTTCCAGCGCCTGCTGAGGCCACAACTGCGGTAACCCCACTCCTGGGGGATCTGATGCCTCTGCCCTCACCTGCACTCACGTGCACACACACACACACACACACACACACACACACACACACACACACACACACCCAACACAGACACATAATAAATAATTTAAAAGAAAAAGTAAAAAACAGAACTTCAGTAGCTGGGTAGATCTTAGCCCGAGGCACATGCACTCAAGCTGGTCTCCTTAGAACTTGGTGCCAGCTCAAAAAGAAAAATTATTTCACAAGGAATAATATTCATTATAGGCTCAACTGTAACTACGGAAGTGACATCATCTGCCACCTTGTGAGCGTCTACGGTATCCCAGGTGCTGTACCAAGTACTTCATATATCACCCTCCATTTCCTTAAGCAGCAGCTGAGTTTTGAATTCCTACTGTGTGCCAGATCTTGTTCTAGTAACTGGGACCCAGCGGGTAAGATGCTTTGCTCTCCCTGCAGACCCCTGCTCCAGTTCAGGGGGACTGAAGAACATACAAATAAATTTACAAGGGAGAAAAATCATTTTTTCATGGAAAAGTAATGTACGTCCAGAAAAGCGCTCTGCAGTGCTGCCTGTGCTGTGAAGGAGAAGGGGTGCATGTGGGAATCGGAATGGCGTGCGCGTGGGAGGCCAAGCGGTATCTTGTAGAGAAAGGGAGGGAGCATGCGCAAAGTCTCATTTCTTGCAAATCCCCAATGGGTGAGAAGTCAGGACAGTCCCTGTTCCCTGACTGGGATCTACTGGACGTAGGTCGAGCCATGGCTACCTGGAGTAGAAAGTCAGCTCGCCTCTGAGGCCTCTACGGTTCATCCTTTGGGGAAGCTTGGCTAGAACGGTCACAGCGAAGCATCACAGATGGATGTTTAGCTCCTCCTCATCCCCCCTACACCTCTGGTGATGGTTACATATGGGAAAGTGGATGTTAAAAGCATTGCCAAAAAAGCCTGTCTTTAGTGGTGTCTCCAACTGGCATCTCCAGGTCAACCACCGTCCCACACTCAGAGGGCCTCGGCATTCTTTCCCTTTCCCGTGTGAAATCCTGCACACATGCGCTCTTCCTGCCTTCAGCAAATCCAGTGCTATGTGTTACTCTCAGTGCGAACAGCAGAAGGTAAAACAATGGGGACAGAAAGCTCCCTGTCCTCCCTCTAAGAATATTCCTGAGAGCGAAACCAGGAAGGCAAAGCGCGAGTGAATATACAATCTGGTGTTGAATAGCTAGGCACAGAGTCAGAATTTGCATTCGTCCCAGGCAGAAGTGGCAGGAAGTGCCATGGGCCCGAGGCCATGGACATGCATGTATGTATGAAGAATAGAAAGTGTAGGAGGCCACAGCGCCTACACTGATAAGGTTGAGGGAGCCTGACAAGAAAAGAGGCAGGGGAGTTAGTTGGGTTGGTAGCAAGGCACAGGTGCCCTTTCCAGTGTGATTGTAGGAGAGACAGGATTCTGTTGGAGGCTTCAGGCAGAGAAGCGAGGCGATACGCCTGGGCTGTCTGTATCTCAAGTGGGTGACGGTCACCTTCCAGATATCAGTGACCTCCCAGAGACGGTGAACTGGTGCTTAGGGTGGTAAGAGCAGCTGGGGAGAAATACACAGGTCTGCTTTTAAGGCCTTTGTGGAGAGAGGCCTTGGGACTGGGGGTGGGGGCAGTCACTGGTGAGGCTGTTGAAAGGTAGACGTTCAGGGCGAGTTCAGGGCCAGGTCCCAGGCAGCTGTGTGCCTGAAAGCAAGCTCTGTTACCCAGCTGCACATCAGTTCCCTCTGTTGGATGAAAACAAAGCTACTGCTCACCTCACACATTACCTGGGCCTGCTAAGTAAGATGATATAGGTAATTCTTTTGGTAAAAGGCCCAGTGCTTACAGATCTTCTTGAGTAAATGAGCCCTCCTCCTTCCCTTTCCCTTCCTCTCTATTCTCCTCCCCTTCTTCTGTTCCTCACCCTCTTCTTTTCCACTTCCTTCCTTTCCTTTTCTATCTTTCCCGGTCCTTCTCTTCCTCTTTCTCCCCTTCTTCTACTTCTCATTCTTCATCAAACTTTCTTTACCTTCTCTTTCTTCCTCCTCTTCCTCTTTCTCCCCTTCCCCAACTTTCTCCTTTTGTAGAAATTCTGGGAGGAATCTAGGCAACTGTATTAGGCGCTACAGTTGTGTAACTACTAAGGAACAAATGGCTTTAATGGATGCAAAGCCATCTGTACTCTAGCGGTGTGCAACTTTGATCCCTGTCACAGCTGTAACTTGTTACTGTACCCATTTTGGAAGCATTAATGATAAGCAACTGCCTTTCCTAATAAACAATGATTTCGTTCACCGCGGCTCCTGCCCATCGTGGAGGAGCCGTAATGGCCCTGCGTGTAAACACCGAATAACTGTAGGTAAGGGTGCTTGCTCGTGTGGAGATTTCTAGAGCCCGTGGTTAAGCGATGGAGGTGGAGTGTGGAAGACAGGTGACTGGCGGGGAAGGGGTGGCGGAGCCTCCCTCCTGACCCAGGAGGTTCAGTATCTATACACCTGCTCTCTAGGTACCTTGCTGGCCCCGCCCCAGATCCTCCCAGCTCCCCAGGACTTGTCAAGCTTGCCCATCCTCCACCAGGGAGCTGTTACTCATCCCCCAAGGGTCCAGCACTGCAATATTTAGGAGTTGTTAAGCTAGTGGAAAGGGCTACAGGCTGTTTCCTGGCTATGGCTTCTTCACTTTTTAATTGTCACCTCCAGGTAAGAGTTGGAGAAGAGAAGGAAGGCCTCCAACCCCCTCTGAAGGTGAAGAGGTCACAGTCTTGGAGAGCATGGAGAGGCCTTTGCTCCCTGCCTTAGATCTTACTTAACAGCTATGATTCAAGGTTGCTCTGAGCTAGGCACGGTGAAAGGTTCTGGTACCAGAGCCTTGAAGCAAACTGACAAAGGGCCTGGCTCCTTGGAGCGTGTGTTTAGTGCGAGGATGGGTAAGGGATTCACCGGACCACCCGTCCCATGGTGTGGAGCAGCGGAGTTTGCTGTGAGGGAAATTAAGCAAAGGTGAGGAGGAGAACATGATGAGGGCAGGGGGAGCCATTCTGAATGAGATGGCAGGAAATGGCTCTCCGCTCGGAAGTGGGTGTGGCTCTCTGCATGGAGGAAGTGATGCTCACGCTCAAGTGGCCACTAAGACATGAGTCTGGGTGGGGAAGGTGGTACAGGACAAAGTCCAGGGCCAGGAGCTTTCTGGGAACAGGAGAAAGAGCTAGGGAGTCAGGTGGTGGGGCAGATGGACTGCGGAAGTGCAGTGATGAGCCAAAGACCCTCCCGAGATGCAGGCTTCGGAGGGCACAGGAGGGGAGAAAAGGGTGAGATCTGAAACACACCAGGTCATTCTCCCTGCCTTGCTGTTCACCGAGTGCCAGGAGAAGCAACAGGCTGAGCACCTGGGAGCCCCCTGCATCCTCAAAAGGGGTCCAAAGCTTTTGGTAACTTGGACCAGATGAATGATGAAGGAGATGGAGATTGACCCAGCAGAAGAAATCTGGACCACAGGGGGGGAGGGGTGAATGGAAGAGGAGCCTATGCCATATGCTGTTTGTGCAAAGTAGATTGTTTTTATTTTATTAATGCGTTCTTCGAGTTTCTCTTTTCCTTCTCTTCTCTGTTTACTTTATGAGGGTAAGGCTGGAAATGGTGGTTTTGTAGTTCCGAACGTCAACAAGGCTGTAGGAACAAAGACAAAATGTTGGGAGCATTTCCTCGGAAAGGCACCACACTTCTCCAACAGTGGCCCTAGAGTCCTGGAATTGTGTCCTCCTCTGCTTGCTTCTGCCCTGTCAGACAGCGGGATGCAGAAGCATGGGCCGATCACGAAGTCAGTCTGGCATGGGCTCTATTCCCCACTCTGGGCCACATCTTGGCTGTGTAACTTCAAGCACCTTTGTTTCCCAGGGTTTAGTTTCCTCATTAGCAACACGGAGCGAATAAAATTATTCATCTCATTGGGATTTTATGAGCATTAATTGAGATTAATCAAATCATATGCTTAACACAGAGCCCCGTACGTAGTGGTCAATAAATTTGAGTCATAACAGTAACAAGGTAATGATCTGACCCATGTCTTGATTTCTTTATTGGCAGAAGGAGGGTAGCAAAGCCGCCCTCTTGATTGTTGGGAGAAGTAAAGAGGTGATATTAACAAGGCACTTGGAACAGCACCTTGTACAAAGTAAGCACTCACTAAATGTTAAAGGATTCAAACCACCGTGGTGACCCAGAACATGTAACGGGCAGACATCATGTCCCGTGACTTCCGTGTACATAAGACTCAACACACAGTTGGTACCCAGTATCTTTCGTTTGAAAACAGAATGCCTGTGACTTTGTTATCAGGAGTGAAAGCTGGGAAACGAAGGTATGAAGGGAAAGGGTTAGAGACCACTGGCTCAAACAGTTGCCGTGCCATTGGAAGCTTCCCACAGCTGGGTCCTCCCCGCAAGTCACTCAGGGTTTTCCGCAGCGATGGTTAAAATGTTACTTGGAAGTGTCAACTTGCTACAACTGAGAATCTCCTGCTCAGACAGCCCCCATTGAGGAACTTGTTTAGATCGGGTTAGTCTGTGGGGTTGTCTCGACTGTTAAGACAGAAAGACCCGGCCCAGAGTTCGAGACCAGCCTGGTCTACAAGAGCTAGTTCCAAAGCAGGCTCCAAAGCTACAGAGAAACCCTGTTTCGAAAAACCAAAAAAAAAAATAAATAAATAAAAAAAAAAAAGAAAGACCCGGCCCATTGTGAGTGGCACCATCCTCTAGGCAGCGGTTCTAAACTAGATATGACAGATGAAAGTGAGCAAGGAGGGAGCTGGGAGCACTTGGGTTTCTCTGCTCTTTCCTGAGCTCGTGGTCTGACGAGCTCTCTCAAACCCACGCTGTTGTAACTTCCCTGCAGTGACTGACTCTGTGGCCAGGAATTAGAAATCAAATAAACCCTTCCCCACTCAAACTGCTTTTACCCAGAGCACTTTATCACAGCAGCAGAGGTAAAACTCTGAGGTAAAACCATGAGGGAGGAAGCAAACCCGCCACTGACTATGACTTAAGCCACAGCAGTTCTGCCTTTGGGCAGCAGCCACTGGGGATAGCTTTCAGATCACTAAGTCACACAGTGATGATAGTGTCCCCCTCTCAGTGACACCTCAGCTTCCCATTGCACCTAGAAGAAAGACCCACTTTGAGAATCTCCTGTCTTTAATTCCTCTCCCCTCCATGTTAACAGAAAGAGGAGATCTCAGATTTAGCCAGAAACAGCTCACAGTGAAAATAAGATACTATAATCTGAGGTTCCCAATATCCAGTGACCACCAATTGATGGCAAATGATGCCAAGTTGCATCGACTGTGACTGGTAAATGGCATAGCCCTCTGGTTTGGAAGTGGGACTCTTTGAGTTAAAAAGGGTATTATTTCAAGGAAGCATAAAAAGAAATCTCCATCAGTAGGCTGATATGGGAGAAAGGCCGTCGGCGTCAGGATGTGGACAGAGCAAGGGGCTCAGTGGAACCAGCTGTGAGGAAGGGCTGCCAAGTCACAACCAGGTCCAGAAGCTGCCAGAGGGAGGCCCTCATTAAAACTTCAAAACACTTCGGAAACCGGAAGGAACCTCTTCCCCTCCCAGGATATCAGAGGGAAACTTGAGAATGTCTTGGCTCTTACAGGAAGTTTGGAAAATATAGAAGGTCTGGCATCTGGGACAGAGCAAAGGTTCCTAACCTTCCTTGGGAGTGGTCCTCACATAGAGACCTGGTGAAAATGTGGATTTTCAGGCCCCCAGGAGAGTCTGAGGGTTTAGAATCTGGGGCATCTGATGACAAGGGATGGGAGAAAGCTCTGGGTCTAGGAGTCTACACTAAACACATCCACTATGGATTTGAAAATTGCAGACTATAGGATATGTGTGTATGCATACAATACATGGTTGTTATAGATATATAATTTATATTATGGAAATATATTATTGTTTCAGACATATGAATATTTAATATGTAAATGCATGATTGCTATGCTCTATAATAAAAATGTAATATGTAAATATATAAAGTATACATCTATAAATTCTATCATCTTCTTTTGCCTCGTGTTGGTGTGTGCGTGTGTATGTGTGTGTGTGCGTGTGTATGTGTGTGTGCACGTGTGTGTGCTGTAGTAGTGGCAGTCATTTTCAGCATTGTTGTCTCCCCTTTACTCTCCCCATTATGTTTTTTGAAATATCAGTGGCCACTGGGCAGTTGTGGTCCATGCCTCTAATTCCAACACTTGGGAGACAGAAACAGGCAAAGCTCTGTGATTTCGAGGCCAGCCTGGTCTACAGAGCTAGTTCTAGGACAGCCAAGGTTACACAATGAAACCCTGTATCAATGCCCCCCTCAAAAATTAAACATTAGTGGCCAGTCTACTTTAACAGAGAAACATATCCATCCATACAGTTTGCTTGCCTGACCACAGGACCTAACCTCAGTACCCAGAGAACAACTTAGTTAACAAAGGAAACTAATTGCTGAGGTATAACTCAGTGGTTGGGGATGGTCCAGCATGGGGAAGACCCTGGGGGCAGCACACACACACACACACACACACACACACACACACACACGGGAGAGGGGAAATGACAAGTCATTCTGTTAATGTATCCAGAGGACTTGGACTGCTAGGATCTGCTGGCCACCCAAACATCCAATCGGAAAAGACGTCTGTTCAAGGCCTCATTTCTTTTACTTTCTGAACTTTTGAGGCAATGCCGGTTACGCATTTCCTCCAGGTTTCGTCAGTTGTTCCCTTTGAACCACCACCGTTTCCCCATCATCCTTCCTGGCAATTGGACTTACACGTTCCTTTTAAGCTATAATATATAAGTGGTAATGTCTAACACGCAGTAGTGAAAGTAATCCAGATGATGATGTGATCGTGAGGAACACGATGCCGGCATATGTGTCATTGTCACAGGGGATGTCATTCCCTGGTGTCTAAATAAAAAGACCTAAGATCAGTTGCTCCCTAACTCTGAGTGCTGACGACACCCAGGTGACTCTCATGAAGAGTCCAGTCCAATGCTCTGAGAATAGATGCCGTTGGTATGTCGGCCCGTTAAGTAGACATGGACACCACTGTCGTAGTTACACACAGCTTACCTAAGACCCCTGAACTCTCGGGTAGGCTAGCCCCTTGCTTACCAGGGCCCAGGTACTCAGACTGTTCAACTGCAAAGACTCATAAACCTTCCTGGTCCAGTCGCATAAATGACGATCAATGACAGGAACCAAAATTTATTGTTTCCCTTGAGTTAAAGTCAGTCAAATGGAAAGTAAGTCTTCTCGAGGAAAGCTTAATGAAATATCATATGGCAAGATGTATATTTGTTTATACATCAATTTATTAAGGGGTGATGGGGGAAAGACAGACTGATGGGGCTGGGACCAAGGAAACTAGGGACCGACCACACACGTTGCTTTACCCCGCCTGGTCAGCTCTTCACAACCCAAGATAGTGCATGACCCCTGTCTCTCTCCTTTAAAGAGACCACATCCACAGACAAGAAGCCACGCCCTAAGACCCGTATCCCAAAGCTGTTGGTGGAGTGAATCCAAACGACAGTATCATAGCTTCTAAATAGCCAGTGTTGAGCATAGCTGTAAGAGTTACAATGTTAAAAAGATTTTAAAACCCTGCCCTGGGTTCTGAATGGATAGTTCAATGTGTGAACTGCGTGTCACACACACATGAAGGCCTGAGGTCAATCCCTGGCAGCCACCAGGCGTAGTGATGCACACTTTTCACCCCGGTGTTGGGGAGGTGCAGAGGACCTGTCGCATCAGCAGCCCCCGAGTTCCACGTCTCCAGGCACAAAGAAAACAGAACCCCAGAGTTACCCCACAGTTGACCTTTGGCCTCCACACGTGCACCCTCACCTGCATCCATACACTTGCACCCATGTGCACATGCGTCCTCACACATGCATACACACACAGAGAAAAGAAAACAGCTTCCAGTTTCAACAGTGAATTCTGTCAGTCAGTCTGTTGCCACATAATTAGAACGGAAGTGGAGAACCCCAAAGACCAGCCCGTCTCGTTCTTTATCCCCCCACTTGCAGAGTCTCTAATGTGTCCCAAAGTGTGGCAGGCACCCTTGGCTGTTCGCATGGCTCCATGGCTCATCCTGGCCATGAAAAGCCATGGACCCCATGCAGTGATGTAGCCCTGTTATTTATTTTACAAATGGTAACTCACTGGCCACAAACCACTTCCAGGTTCCTCACAGTATCCATGCTCCATCCAGCAAAGCATGTTTCTTACCTGTAAGTATTTAATTGTAGGTGCCATTTAAATAAACACTTGGAATAACGAGCAGGCGAAATGATGGCATTAACTAGGGGGCCATATCTCACAGGGAGAACACTTCTTAGAGCAGAAATACTGGTGAGGGTCTCTCTCTCTCTCTCTCTCTTTTTTTTTTTTTTTTTGTTTTTCAAGACATGGTTTCTCTGTGGCTTTGGAGCCTATCCTGGAACTAGCTCTTGTAGACCAGGCTGGTCTCGAACTCACAAGGATCCGCCTGCCTCTGCTTCCCGAGTGCTGGGATTAAAGGCGTGCGCCACCACCGCCCGGCTCTCTTTTTAAAAAAAAAAAAAAATCAACAATTGGTTTTAGTTATTGTTCAAGAGAAGGGATTTTGTGGATTTTGTTTGTTTACAATTTATGTGCATTTTTTTCATGGGTGGCATTTGAAAACAAACCCTCATAACAGTTTCAGTTTGGAAAGGCATCCGGCTTTCTTTGAGGCTATTCCAATGAGAAAGTGAATACCATTCATAGCCTCTTTTAACGTCCTGAACACTAGCTCTTTCCACACTGGTACTGAGTAGCCGTCATCCGCTGGACAGAATGCAATCGAGAAAGAATTCTCTCCCATCAGATGATGACAGGCACAGTGACCCGAACTTGAAATCCCAGTTTGGAGACTTAGACAGGAGGATTACCAGACCGTGCAAACCAGCCTGGGCTGTATAATAAATCCAGGCTAGCCTGAGCAACAGTATGAGACCCTGTCTCAGACAACCAGCCAAGCAAACAAGTGATACAAAAATGAGATGAGATAATTCCACTTGTTTGATTAATATCAGATATAAAGGAATGGAAATTCTAATGAAACTGAATTCCTTTCTGCACCAAACTTGAGCACCTGTGACTCTGCCACTAAGTAGCCACACTTGATGCCTAACAAGCCTCCAGCAAGCCCGACTCTTCCCTCTCCCCAGGGACAGGCACTGTTAAGAATTCGGCATGGATATTTTCCATTATTTATTTATTTTTTATCTACATGTGTATGTAGCCAGTTAAGGGCATTAGTTTGTGTGTGTGTGTCTGTGTGTCTGTGTATGTGTGTCTGTGTATGTGTCTGTGTGTGGGTGCATGTATGTTTGCATGTGTATGTGTGGGTGTGTGGATGTGCACGTGTGTGCATGTGCATATGCATGTATGTGCGTGTGTGTGTGTGTTTAAAAATTTTAGTGTAAAGAATTTCATACATGATCTTTCAAATGTTTTAACTCTGTCTCTGGGGCTCTTCCCAAATATGTAGGTAACAAAAAAAAAAAAAGAGAGGGGGGGAGAGGAAGAGAGAGAGAGTTTGTCTCTCCTAGTAGATCTTGCAGTGTTCCACCGTAAGAATGTATATTTTATTAACTTATCGGCTCCTCTGTAAACAGACTTTGAACATGTTTTATATTTTTTCGCTCTCACACACAATCTTTTATTGAGCATTCTTGGAATTTTTTATAATTGCCACATAAGTAATTTATGTAGAGAAAAAGAGCTGTGAGGATTTTTATCAAATTTAGCAAGGGAATCGGTTGAGAAAAATAAACGCTATTGAGGCATCTAGTATTTTGTACTTTGCGTGTTTTCTCATACTGTCACAGAGACAAATAGGTATGGCTCTCCGGTCAACGTGGCAGCAGGCTCATTTGCACCCAGTGGGTGCTTGCTGAATTCTACCTGAAGCAGGTGAACTAAATTGAAACACACCATACCAGAATCCCAGTCAATATCGTGAATATAAGGTCAACCTGGGCTACTTGACAAGGCCAACCTGGGCCACATGACAAGACCCAGAACAGGAAAGAAAAAAAAAATCCAGTGACAAGTGAGTTAGCTAGCCATAGCTCAAATCCTATCCAGAAAACTTGTAATAGCCACCTTGAGGAGGGGCAGGGGCACAGAGACAAGGCAAAGAAGAAACTGATACCGTAAAAGAAACAGCTTGTTCGCGGGGTTTGTGTGAGCTGTTCTGAAGCCATTGAGCCCATAGCTACTCCTGAGGTCCCAGTTCTTCCCGAATGGGTGGAGACAGGAACTCCAAACTGTGTTCTTGTCAGGAGCAAATGATGAAGAGCGATCTTGCAATTTAACATTTGAAGTGGCCGAACATCACCCAAAGTCAGGTCAGGGCGTAGGAACCAGGTCTGCAGGATTAGGAACAGGACGGGAGCCAGTGCAGTGGTTCCTCCATCTAGTCTCAGCTCGAGAGGCAGCAGCAGAGGATGAAGAGCGTAAGGTCATTCTCAGGCACACAGGGGCTTGCAGGCCAGCTTGGCTACATGAGACCCTGCATTTGTATGTATGGAAATACGAGGGCTGCAACAGAGCATTGGTTTAGGGTGCTTGTCACCAAACTGATCCCAAGGATTTGAAATAAGGAGACAACAAATTCCCACAAGTTATCTTCTGACTTGCACATGTATTCCATGGCATGTGGGTATACACACACACATGCACACCACACAATGAAAATAACATAGGGCCCCAAGCTGAGAAGACTTGTGTGACTCTAGATGCTTCCTGTGACTTAAGCAAGCATCACCCTTAGAAGAGGACAAAGTGTGTGTATGTGTACTAGAACATGTGAGCTGGGTCCCATCCACTACTTCCCGTGTTATGAGCTGGACTGCTGTGTATATGTTGTGTGTGTGTGTGTGTGTGTGTGTATGTGTGTTTTGTTTTATGATAAGCATGGGTTCTGCATGTTTGTGCATTAGGTGTGCTGGGATGTCTGTATGGCTGGGTG
Source organism: Dicrostonyx torquatus (assembly GCA_028555095.1). Taxonomy (NCBI): domain Eukaryota; kingdom Metazoa; phylum Chordata; class Mammalia; order Rodentia; family Cricetidae; genus Dicrostonyx; species Dicrostonyx torquatus. The sequence continues at coordinate 5,778,670 of JAQHUG010000040.1, forward strand.
AGGAATGTGGTGGGGATTTTTGTGTGTCTCTCTGCACGTGTGCCTTATTTTATGTGACCATTCATTTAGTTGGTTAATCGATGTGTTCACGGGGTGTGTTTCTGTGTGGGCATATATATGGGTTTGTGCACACGTGTGCACCAATGTATACACTTGTGAGCACATGTGGAGCCCAGAAGTTGATTTCAGCTGTCTTACTCTACCACTTGGCACAGTTTCTTTACTTTGAGGCAACATCTCTCACTCAATCTGGAGCTCGCTTAACGGCTGACTGGGCTGGCCAGTGAGGTCCCGCCCAGAACTGGGATTGCACGCACATGTTTCAATGTCTATGTCTTTAAGTCATGCTAGGGATCCAAACTCAGGACCTCATGTTTTATACAGCAAGCACCTCGACCACAGAGTCCTCCCCAGCCCTTATTTGAACTTTTTGATTGACACGGTTTGTATTTGTAGAGCATGTGGTGCATGCAATCCTATTGCCACTAAGTTACCAAGGGAAGCGGGACTGAACTCTCCTGAACATTCCCCTTGAACATGAAACCGTGGTCACAGTGCATCTCCACGCAATGGTAGCAAGACAAAAATAGAACCACAGCCACACACACTCCTCTGTTGGAGAAGCCAGATCTAGGTGGAAATACGTAGAAGTCAGAGAGTTCTAGAAAGTGGCCTCCACATGAATTTCTGTCTCCTTCTCCATCTTCCCCCTTACACCATGTGCTGCATTGTGTCAGGAGTTTGAGCAACGACGCTAGGTACCATTTCACTGGTAGTACCCAGAACATAAGGCATTTTGATCAAATACATGAATGAATGAATGAGTGAATGAGTGAGTGAGTGAATGAATGAGCACTCATTCCATTTGGAATCTTGGGGACATTTCTCCCTGATCATGCCCACCAGCTTGACTAGGGCAGGTTCCTAGTGGGTGGTGTTGACAGACGGATGACTGCACACTGCACACACTGCACACACATACAAATGTTCCCTTATCTCAGGAGCCGGCCGGCAACCGTACGAACACGTTTCCCCAGTGGGGTTTTTATTCTTCCCTCCATGAGTCTCCCAGGAGCACCCTGACTGCTGTCCCTTTGGTTTAATTATTGATCTTAGGATCAGCGTGTCAGCCCTTCTGTTTACCATCAGACTTCAGCCAGCCACAGATGGGGAAATAAAAAAAAAGGGGAGGGGGAAGTCTCTGTAACCTAGGTACGGGAATTTCCCCCCAAAGATTTCGGATTTTTTTTCTTATTCTCCAAGAGAGGTGAATGGAAGGTGGAAAAGTTAGGGAATGAGTTTTCCAACTTGCCAAGCACATAAACCAACAGAATTGTTGCTGGGCCCATAAATGTTTAATCAGTTTTATCATCCTGTGAGTAAGGTTAAACAAATGTGAGTCCTTTGAGGGATTATTTACTGGAAGCAAAGTTACAGCATCAACATCTGTGTTTCCAATCACTTAGATGAGGAATACATCAAATAAATCACAGCAAGGCCCACAAAATAACCTCTATATTATCATCTCCGGAGAAGAACGCAACACAGCCCCTCTCTCTCTCTCTCTCTCTCTCTCTCTCTCTCTCTCTCTCTCTCTCTCTCTCATTATCAATAAAGAATAAGCTGTCACTTCTTTTTTTTGATTATTTTTGTTGGCATTTACTGTAAAAATACCCACAATAGAAGGGCTTGAGAAATTTCTCTCTGGGAGCCTGGTTGTTTGAGCTGACATTCTCATTTGGGAATAGGCTAACGGTTCCAATATATAATGTCCATAGAATGTAGCCTCATAAATTTATTTTTTTTCACAGTGATGTAATGGGGAGAGTGACCTGGAGTTTGAAAGTGTTCCCTGCTCTGTGCATTCCCCAGGGCAGCATAACATTCTAGACAGTGTTTTATGCACTAATTAAAATATAAGATATTCTTACATTTCCTGTGGGCCGAGCAGGAGCAGAGCACAGAGATGTTTGCAAACCTGCAACAGTGTGCTATTGAGTTTCTCGTTTAGTCCTTTCTTCCCTTTTTAAAGATGCTGTTGTGATTCTTCAGCCCTTTGGGCCTCAGTCCCGGATCCTCCGCTCCACAAGAGGCGTCTGCTTTGGCTGCAGCTTGAGTTTATTTTTTAACTTGCACATGCGTGGTGCACATGTATGTGTGTGTGTTGGCACTCACATTTGGAGGCAGGGGAAAGATGTCGAGTGTCTTTATTTCCCCTCACCTTCTTCTTTAAGACAAGGTCTCTCCCTGAGCCTAGAGCTCTCATCAACTTGTCTAAGATGCCTGGCCAGGTCTACATGTCTCCATCTGTCAATTCTGGTCCATGCCAGACTTTTATATGAGTGCTGGGATTTGAACTCGTGTCCTCTTGCTTTCACAACAAGCACACTTAACCCACTGAGCCATCTCTTTAGGCTGGCAGTTTTAATTTCATGCACACACTTTAAGCCTGTAGTAGAGAAAATGAACTGTGAAAAATTAATGGGAGTCGTGGCTTCCCTTAGATAGAACAGTAGCAATGGGAAATTACAACTTTTTATTAAAAGAAAAAGGTTTTAATGAAAATGAGGGAAAAGACTGTCTATAGTTTCCTCAAAAAGGAAAACAACCTGAGATACATCATGGACTCAAGAAACCAATTTGTGGATTGAGATGTTTTAGCTTTCCTTGAGGGAGAAACACGTGGCAGAAATGAAAGGCTCTCGACTTCCGGAAGCATGAAGGAAACACTGGTCTGAGGGCTTGAGATGGAACCTTCCAGAGTTAGAAGTAGATGCTGAATGTAGATCTTCCAGGATGCAGACCTCATTCAAAGCAGAAACAAAACTAAAAATGGAAGCTTCAAGTGGAGAAGGAGAATGGATGTAGCCAACGGATTCCTAGGAGATGAGTTCCCCCAAGACAGCACGCTTAATTCTAGAGTCATCCTTTCGTTCTCCCAACACAGGGTTCTCAGTTCCTGTTGTTTGCAGGACCCTGTGCTGTGTGCCAAGATGACAAGGGGTAGAAAAGACCCAGACCTGGCTTTCAGTGTGGCATTGGAGCACACAGAAAAAAAAGCCAGGCACCCTGCTAGGACTTATACAATATTAGGTAGATGGGTGGATGGGTGATGGATGGGTGGTTGATGGATGGGTGGATCGATGATGGATGGGTGGTTGATGATGGATGGGTGGTTGATGATGGATGGGTGGTTGATGGATGGGTGGATGGATGAGTGGATGATGGTTGGGTGGATGGTGGATGATGGATGGGTGGATGGATGATGGATGGGTGGATAGATGATGGATGGGTGGATGGTGGATGGGTGTATAGTGGTAGATGATGGATTGATGGGTTATGATAGAAGGGTGAATGTGTGGATGAACACATTGGATAGGTGGATGATGACTCATGGCTTCCAAGGAACCAGAATTTATTTGTATGATCTTTTGCTGGGTTTGATTATTGATTTCCACCCAACTCTTACCGTGGGAAGATGCTGCCATTCCCATTGGCTGTGAATCCCTGCTTTCTCTTCTAAGGGATCTTCTCTGAGGTTCTGTTCTGTCCTTGACACTGGACCTTGGAGGACTCCAGTGAGCTGCTAAGTGCAGAAAAGATCCCAAATTTGCCCCTGGTTACTAACTAAGTCATTCCTAGAGCTCACTGCACTCTGAATGGCATCAAGGTGCTTTTCCTATGCCTTCCTGCCTTCTGCTTTGTGCCTAGAGCCAATCAGTACCAAGTGTTCTCGGCAAGGACTCTCTCTGCCAGGCCTATCTTAGATGCTCTCTGTGTGTCTGGCTTCATTCATCCTTCCTCTCAGCTGAGGGGATGAGCACACTATCCTTATTTTCCAGAGGGGAAAAAAATCTTGGGCATAGAGTTGTCCATTCATGTTTCTCACATGGTGAATTAGGATCAAGCCAGAGCTGAAATCTAGGTGTGTTTGGCTCCAGAGCCACAGTTATAGCATGCATTGCTGCAGCATTGCTGCAGCATCTTTAGAAGCCACACTCTTCATTTTGATGACTCTGACTACAGCCAATATCTCACAGGCTTAACTGAGACCCAGCTTCAGCAAGTAAGGTTGGAGAGGCCGAGATGGACTGGCTCAAGGCCTTTCTTCTGGATGCTGTTTTTCTTCCTTCTGGATCAAAGTCTCTATACTTCATCCACTTGGCCTAGCAGTGTCTTTCTGAGGACCTCAACCAAGTTTCTGGAGCTTCCACTGACCAATGTGGGTTTGCAAGAACCTCTGTTAGGTCAGGCCTTTGTATGTCTGCATCCAGAAGTATAGGAGACAAGAGTGGTGGACGCTGAACTACCAAACAAAATCAAGGTATTTTACTAAAAACAGTGAGAATAGATGTTAGACCAGTCAAGGTCAAAGAAGGCTTTGCATCACCTTACCTTGGGGTTTTTTTTTCCCCAGGAACTTTGAACATGGACAAACTACAAACTGAGGTTCAAATCCTGGTTGTTATCCACTTTCTGTCTTAGCGTTAGACAGGGGAATTTGTCTTTTAAATGCTAATCTAGTTTTAAAGATGTTTGAAAAGTTTGCATGTGTGTGTGTGTGTGTGTGTGTGTGTGTAAGAGAGAGAGAGAGAGAGAGAGAGAGACAGACACACACACACACATAGAGAGAGAGAGAGAGAGGGGGAGAGAGAGAGAGAGAGAGAGAGAGAGAGAGAGAGAGAGAGAGACAGACACACACACACACATAGAGAGAGAGAGAGAGAGAGAGAGAGAGAGAGAGAGAGAGAGAGAGAGAGAAACATGTAGAGGTACTCAGAGACCAAAAAGAGTTAGATCTGCCAGAACAGCAGTTAAGGTGGATGGGAGTCCCTCAGTTTGGGTGCCCGGGGAACTGGGAACTGAATTTGGGTCTTCTTCAAGAGCAACAAGCTCTCTCAACTGCCCAGCACTGATATTTTAACTTTAAAATATCCCTACTATGACACGAGCTTAGCGTATGGTTAATGCCTATCATGTCTCTCCTGTGGGGAGTACAGCTTGGTGTAGCGTAAACGCTCAGTACATGTTAACATGGGTGGTAGTGGTGATGTTCGTTTGGGAACGTAAGGGTAACAAAACAAGCTTATAGAACATGCTAGTGATTTTGGAGCCTTGTGGTGCAGGCCCATAAACCCAGCTTCTCAGGAGACTGAGGCAGGAGGATTTAGAATGTGAAGCCTGTTTGGGCTTCAGAGTTCCACTAAGCCCGGGAAAAGCTAATGAGACCCTGTCTCGAAAGAGCAAGTAAGAGGAGCGTCGGAAACAGCGCGGTGAGGGAATGCTTGCCAGCACGCATGACGCTCTAGTCCCACACACAAAAATGTATTTTTTTTTTTTACTTAAATGGAACTGGGGTGAAATGTGTGTGCCAAAATAAGCCACCAAAGTCGAAGGGCCACATTCTAGGGTCAGCTCGTCATTGCTCCTTCTTTTTCAGGGTCAAAGGCTCTTTCCCAGCTTCCTTTCAGGTTTTGATGTATTTATTAACTAAGCAAAGTGGGAATTGACAAGCCTGAAATGATAAAGATGTGCCTGACTTAAAAGCATTCTGTGTGTCAGGAGCAGAGGATGTGGCGAGACTGAATGGGAGAGAAATGACTATGTCAGTCAGCTGATGCGGTGATACCCCAGCCTGGCTCCCGGGGTGAGGAAGGCAAGGGGGAAAGTTGGGTGGCATTTGTGCCATTCCTCCTGTCTGGTTTGGGGGTGTGTCAGGAATCACTGGTAGGATGGCTGTTCGCCTTTCTGTGGCAAGGCTGGCACAGGGACATGGGTTGTACATCCAAGTGGGCAAGTGGATTCTCCGGCTGCTGGCGTTTAGAGGCTGCTGGGGACAGAAAGGGGTTGATCACATGTGCCCAGGACACTGTACCTACAACACGTGTACATTCGAGCTTCAGTCCGTGGCTGCTATTGATTTAGTCCTACACATTCATAACGTTCTATGGAAGCCATTGCTGGCAGTAGCTCTTCACTTAATGCGTTATACAAGCCACCGGAAATGGGAATTATGCCTAGCAGGAACCACCCTTGATTTAAAGCTGCAGGGGTGAGTAAACCACCCTTGATTTAAAGGGGTGAGTAACCGAGCTAGAAGCGCAGGGTGGTGTATAACCTGTGCTTGGGAACATTTGTCAAGAGCAGCTGGGATTGCTACAGAGAGCAGTGTTTCCTGGGCCCATTTTGTCACCCAGGTGGTCTTAGAAAGTCATCAGTCGACCCTTGGGGGTGCAGTGAAGGCTCAAGGTTGGCTTCCATTGTGTCACTGTGAGGGGACCATGCTGGCCTTCCTTCATCAGCTCAGCATCACCCTGCTCTCTAGCTTCTTACAGGTCACTTCTATAGACATTCAAACTTACCTTGTGGGTGGAAAAGCCTGCGATTTCTCATCCAGGTCTGTCAAGGTTTGCTGCGCACAAGGCTTGTCTGCGCTCAATGCGCTACCATACAGTTCCCGAGCTTCGGGCAAGGGGCTGGAGGTTGAAACACACAAAGACACATAGAGACAGACAGACAGACAGACAGACAGAGAGACAGACCTCTAGTCACTGGTAAGAAGCCCTTTATTCAATAGCACCATGGAGGCTTATATACCCAACAGTCAGGTGGGCCAACAGGTGAAAACCTCATCATCTGATCCTCAAGGCAACACGTGCTCGTGAAGCAGAGCTTTCAGTAACTCAAATCAGAAGTAAAGATCTCTAGCAGGGAAGAGCAGCTGTCCTCCAAATGGTCCCAACAAAGGTTTTGCCTCAGCACAATTCCCCAAAGCAAGTTAGTCTCTGCATCATCCTTGAAGGACTGGACTGCGCACGAATTCATGTTTGTGAGGTGTCACAACAATCCCGCATGTGGCTACTGACCAATGAAAAGGCTGTGCAGGTAAAGAGCCTGCCACCTAAGCCCGGCCACCTGAGTTTGATAGCTGAGAAAGGGAGCCCTTGCTTCCCAAAGTGACCCTTTTCCTCCTCACGTGTACTGTGGAGTACACCCGCATGCACACATGATAAAATAAGTACATGGGAATGCAGGCATTATAAAAACAAATACATGAGTGAACCAACAGCTTCCCAAGCTTTCTGTTGGGCAAAGGGGAGGTTGGTCTTTCAAATAATATCAGGTAGAATTGGGTCACTAGGACAGAGCAGTAACTTCTACTGAGTCTTAGTGGTTGGCAGAGAAGTCTCCAGCTCCAGGGAGAATACACTGGTACATGATAACTGCAAAATGGGTCTGTAGGGTGCAGAAAGATCTTTAAAAAAAAACCCTTACCTAACATCCCACACTTTCCTTCATAGCACAGAGATAGCTTCCAACCACTTTCCCCCAAGTGTCTATGGTCCACTGGGTTCAATGCCCCTTGGAACTCATCAGACATGAAGATTTCAGGCTCATCCGGATCGACTGAACCCGAATCTGCAGTTTAACATGTTGCCCAACTGTCTGGTGGGAACAATGAGATTTGAGAAGAGCCAGCATCTGTGTCCAAGGCCACTACCCTTCTCACATGTGCTGTGGGGTAATACTCTTATACACTGTAAAGATTTGTCACTCATATTGGTTTAATAAAATGATGATTGTAGCCAGGCAGGACGTATAGGTGGGGAAACCAGACTAGGAGAATTCTGGGAAGAGGAAAGGCAGAGACACAGTCATCAGCCAGACACAGAGGAAGCAAGATGAGAATGCCTTACTGAGAAAAGGTACCAAATCACGTGGGTAAATATAGATAAGAATTATGGATTAATTTAAATTGTAAGAGCTGGTTAGTAATAAGCCTGAACAATTGGTCAAATAGTTCATAATTAATATAAGCCTCTGTGTGTTTATTTGGGACTGAATTGCTGTGGGACTGGGTGGGACAGAAACTCCTGCCTATGCAAGTGAAGCACTCTCAGCTGTGGGACCTGTGACTTGCTTCATTTTGTCCTCCCTCCATGATTGGTTTCCATAGGCCAGGTTTTGGCTCCTGGACTGCATGTTAAATTCACAGCTCTCCCCAACACAGATGTGAGCATGCCATGGGCTTCACGGCCTTATTTTTTCCAGGGTTAAGACTATGGTTCTCAGCTTCATGGATTCCCATCTACCCTCAGCTCCATGCAGTTAACTTCATGAGGGCTGGGGCCACATCTGGCTTCACACTCAACTTCTCAAGGCCCAAGAATAGTGTACCACACAAGGCAGACAAGCTTGGTCACTATTGCCCAAGAAAAAGATGCATGTCAGAAAACTGTAGTCTACCTGACTTCTCCCTGCAGGATTGTTCAGAAATTTTCTGTTTCTTCAACTCCAGCTTCCAAAGAAAATCAACATAGATTGTACTTTGGAAGACTATCCCACCCAATGAACTTCATGCCATTCCACCCTTGTAATAGTTTATGGATTTTATAAATGAAAACACTGAGGCTAATAGCAATAATTTCAGGTCACACAACAAGGAATAGAGAAGGGCTGAAAATGGCACTCAACTCTGAACAGCTACTTCCAGGACAAGGAGGGTTGGGACCTTTGTCTCTGCCTTAGGTTTGCCATGAACTTAGCCTCCCAGAGGCACCATGACCTCTGTTCCTCATGAGCACAACTCTTCATGAAACACATTTACTGGGCACTAAGCACTCTTGGATGTTGGGACATTAGCAAGTAAGATTCAGCAATGCTGTCCCTTGTGCTGCAGAAGTGGAGAGAAGGTATTAGAAGGTGACAGTACTATGGGGTAAAGGTGAACAAGGGGTTAATAATAGTGTAGGGTTTTGCCTCCTCCTCCTCTCTGTACACACCTCAAGATCTGGCTCCTGCAGATCCTCAAGGAGCTTCCATTGTCATGTGGAGCCCATCATTCATAAAGGAGTCAGGAGACAGCCCGAAGGTCTGTGAATTTCACTCCAACAGGGAGAGTGGTCCATCTAAGGGTGGGAATTCCTCACCCTGCTGTCACGGTCATGTGCTCCCATTAGCCACAGGTCTGTGGTTGGAATTATTATAACACGTAAATGCATGTACATGCAGACATCAGCACACAGACACACTCATGTACACACACCACACACACACACACACACATAGGCACACCTATGACCATGCACATCCATGCTCAACGATTCCTTGAGCAGCCTTTGACATCCGGTTTTCTGAGACAGGCTGGGAAGACGGCTCAGCCATGAGCAGTGAGAGCTGCTCTTTGTAAGGACCAGAACTCAGTTTTAAACATCCTTACCAGACAGCTCACAACTGCCTGCGGCTCTCTGGGAGAATCCAGTGCCTCTGACCACTTCAGGCATCTTCGCTTGGATGCACATACCCACATGCTGACACACCTCATAGGTATAATCGAAAATACTAAAATATAAATTTTTTAAATGCATTTCTGAGACTTGGAATTTAGCTTGCTTGCGTTTGTTAGCTTGCCTGTCTATTTATTAGCTAATTAACTAGTTAATTTATTAGCTAATTAACTAGTTAATTTTCAGTCATGGTATTGGTGTATAGTTCAACCTTGTCTGGGGCTTGCTACATAGCCCAAGTTGACCTTGAAATGTGTTCCTGACTCAGCCTCCCAGGAACTGGGATTCTAGGCATTCCCTGCTATACCCATCCTCTGTATAATTGCAACGATAACCTCCAAGTTGAGTCTGGTGAGTCTAAAAGAAGAGATGCCCTACTAGGCATTGCAGTAATACCAACGCTTCTCATTTGTAGCATGCCTCCCTGCCAAGTCAGTCAGCCCACCCCACTCAGGGCAAAGATGGTAGCACTGCAAACCAGGGTTGCTTATTCCTTGTCTACACCAAGTGCTGTTAAACACCCCATGCAGAGCAGTATTCCGTCTTCAAAGTCTCCAGGGGGAAAGCCTTAGTTCCTATTGGGGATGCTTTTCTGGAAATGTCAGAGAAGGCTCGCATAAACCTCTACTGTCTCAGTCATGACCCGGAGCCAAATTCACTTCTGTGTCTATATTTCTATGGTCCATAGACAAGAATGGCTTTCAGGGCTGGAAAGACTGCTCAGAAGTTAAAATCATTTGCTGCTCTTACAGAGGACCTGAGGTTGGCTCCCAGCACCACACAAGTAACTCATGACTGTCTGGAACTCCAGCTCTAGGTGATATTATGTCCTCTTCTGGCCTCTGTGAGTTCCTAAACTTGCATGCACATATACACATGCCCATATACATATCCGTAATTTTAAATAATTTTAAATTCAATAAACAAATCTTAGAATGGTTTTCTTTTTTAATATTTATTTATTGTGTATACAATATTCTGTCTGTGTGTATGCCTGCAAGCCAGAAGAGAGCACCAGACCCCATTACAGATGGTTGTGAGTCACCATGTGGTTTCTGGGAATTGAACTCAGGACCTCTGGAAGATCAGGCAATGCTCTTAACCTCTGAGCCATCTCTCCATCCCTAGAATGGTTTTCCTATTTGTAAGTGGCAGTTAGAACGTGAAGGCTTCTTGTCTTTCATGGTCTATAAATACCTGTGTATATCCTTAGTGCTGTTTTGCTCCTTGGTCTGTGAAACATGGATGCTTACTATTTGATCCCCCTAAAATAATGTTTGTTGGTCTCAGCTCACAAGTATTAATTCCCAACTTGTTTTGTGTGAGACAGGAGGCAAAATAGTTTTAGATGGCACAGGCATACATTGTTTAATACTTACATTTTTGACTTTCTATGTATTTTAGAAAGAGAAAGTAAAATACATTAAAACTATTATTTTTATGGACTTCTCATCAAATCCAATGTAAAGAAAAATAAAATGAATCCATTTGAAATCAATTGAAAAACAAGTAACCAATAATAGAGAAATAAAGAGAAAACTGCAATGATGGTAGAGAGGCCTAATGGCTGGGTGTGAGAACAGAAAGTGGAACTCGGAGAAAAGCTAAGGAAAGCAAGGGAGGTCACTTAAAAGACACAAGTCAGCAGGGTGTGTGATGGCTTTACACACCCATAATCCCAACCCTTGGGAGACTGAGGCAGGAGGATCGCTAGGAGTTTGAGGCCAGACTAAACTACACAGTGTGTTGGTGGTCAAGGACGGGGATAACTATAGTCACATCCGTTTTTAATATCTGTGAATTATCTTTCTTAGAGACCTTGTTTTTGAGAACGCTTTGTCCTCTGGCCGTCTCCTGCTGTGTTCTGAGTCTACATAGTTCTCCAGAGATAGCAACACAAGATGGGGCTCACCCAGGATTCCCTGCAGCTTGGGGCCACCATCTCTTCCCATGTCTCCTTCTCCTGACTTCTGACTTAGAAAGACAGATGAGTGTCCCTTCCGTGGGTTCAGAGGTTTCATAGGGAAATCTCAGAGGCACTTGGGCTCAGCTAGGGGTGGAAAGCCGGGACAGCAATCTGATAATTACTGTTGCTATTTTGAGACCCAAATAACAGAGATGGAGAAAGCATGGTGAAAACTCACAGTAAGGCAGGCAAACAGAACTAACAGGATCTAGCTGGATCCCAATGCCTAAGCCCTATGTGTGTGTGTGTGTGTGTGTGTGTGCATGCAATGTGTGCGTGGGTTTGTGTGTGTGCACACACGTGTGTGTGTATGCATGTGTGGGATATGCTGGCTTTCTTTAAATGCAGAATGTTTTGTCCTTTGTGGTTGAAGCTGCCATTCAGCAGCTGAGACAAACAGGAAAGTCTGTTGTTTTTTTTTACAGGAACACATCAAAGGTAGTTTTTGGCCACAGTCCGGATGTCTATCAATCAAGGAGGGAGGACCGTGGGTTACTCGTGACCCTTTTGAAGGAGTCGTGTGTGGGGGAAGATGGGAGAGATCGGGAGAAGGGAAGGCTCCTGCTTTTGTCCAGGCCTCATGGCGGACGGCTCCCCGTGCCTGTGACTTACAAATAAACCTCTGGGTCTCATTTATCACCCCTTCAGGGAAGTAGGCTGAAAGTTTTTCTTCTGGGCTAGACTAAATAGAGTCCAAACTTATCTTCTGTTTCATTTTGAAAGGGAAGGGGGGAAAAAAGGCAAAACAGACACAAGTAGAACACCCTTCTCAAGGCGAGTGACATTTCACTAAGGTTTAAGTTACCAGCGACTTCTTGCCCTATCCGGTTTCATAAACAGAGCGGCATTGTCTGATAGCAGGGGGTGTGGTTTGGAGCAGGCTGTCCCCAGTGGACGTCCTGAGGTTCTTGGATGACATTTCCCTGCTTTGATGGAGAACTGACTGAACACCGTGGCCCTTTTATCTGGGCTTACAGGAAGTTCACACAGAGAAGCGGAAGTTGTCAGAGCTCTAACCACTGTCTGTCCTGAGGCACAACTCACCCCGTGGGCACAAGCTAGGAGCCCTGGCTTCACTGTAACCCACAGGACGTGAGTGTATTACCTTGAGAGAACTCACTTGGTAACCCTGGTGTGCTACATGCTTGGGGTGAAGGTTTCCACAG
>JAQHUG010000040.1:5796088-5797857 GCA_028555095.1 Dicrostonyx torquatus
GAGAAAGGATGAGTACCCAGACAGACGCCGTGCGGAGGTGCAATAGTCCCACTCCTTCACTCCCAGGTAGCTTAACCACCCCCGCCTCCACCACCCGACTCTGGGAACATCCCTGGAGTATATCCAGTAATAAAGCAGGTATCTACCTTGTCTGTGGCACTCACAAGGGGAAATTACTTACCAATGTTTAATGTCTATTGTAATTTGTACTGTAAGGTAAAGGCTATCGGAGAGTGTCCGACAGCCTTGGTCTTAGACATCAGCAACAAGTCAGCTGAGAAGGAAGCATTACCCTGACACTTAACTGCTAAGCAGAACGGACCAGGATGAAGCCAACCTGCCATGGACCACAGACAGCCTCAGGCGCAGGGGTCCTGTGGTCAGCCAGAACAAGCTGTAACTGTATACTGGATTGGATGACACACGGAAGTGACAGTGAAGGACTGGGCCTCGGGGACACATGAAAGTGTTTATTGTTTTATTCTTAAATAACGTATTGGCAAGATAGTTTCTAAAACAAGTAGAGTCCACAGGAAGGGAGTAAAGAACATGGGTTAGCGTCTGAGGCATGAGAGAGAAACTAATATGGATTGAACATTGCCTGGTGACATTTGCATAAACTAGTTGCTACCCCAGAAAAATCTATGGGGAAATGGGGGCAGAAACATCCGAAAAAATTAAATATATGTATGTGTGTTCACACCCACCGGCAGCACACCCAGGTGAGAGGAGTATTTTTAGTCTGATGAGAGCCTGACATGAGTGACTGATAAAAGGAAAAAATCCAAATCGGATCTGAAGAAGAAAAGGAAATTAATTTTTCTAATAACAGAATACCACAGCACGGCACATCCATTGGCTCTGTTTCAGCCTTCCATCTATTCACAAGCCCAGTTTCTATCTTTGGAAATTATGCGTCCAGGCGTCTACCTTGTCAGGCCTTTATTCGTAAGGAAGAAAGGATCTCATCTCGCACGCCAGGAAACCAACTGCACCGAGCTGTGCAGAAGTCATTGCTAATAGTCGAGGCTGAAAAGGAGAACTCATACCAAGTCGATGTGATTTAGAGTTGGGGAGGAAGGTCCGGTTTGGAAGTTTGAATCACTAGCTCTGTTAGTGAGGACGTGAGCAACACGCTTGTGTTGGGTGACAAGACTTTGTAGAGCCCAGGCTGGCCTTGAGTGCTTCATCTTCGTGCCTACCTAGATCATGCTGGAACTACAGACATGTGCCACCACGCCCTGCCATGCTTGATGAAGGGGGTGGGGAGTGTCTCAAGAGAAACAAAGAGACCTGGGGAGGAAGCAGATGCCCTTCAAGTACATATTAACCTCCAAGAGTCTGGTTAATCGGGTAATTGGGGATTGGGTGTCGTCTGATTGAACACCTGTGGCTAACTCATGGTTTATCCTTTAGGAATGGTTTGGGCGGCAGGGTTAGTGAAATATCCCATTGCTGACTTGTCCTGTACAATTGAACATTGCCCTGGTTAGCGAAGTAGTAGGAGGAAACCTTGAAGACTTTCCAGTCTAGGCAAGCGCCAGTCGCTCCCCTGACAGCCAGGGGAGAAGTTAAGAAAGAGCTCTACTGAATCAGGATTTCTCTCTTTCTTTCTTTCTTTTTTTTTTTTTTTTTTTTTTTTTTAAGGAATTGGCATTGATCTTTGAAGCGTTTTCAGAGTGCATGTGGAAAACAACACACTGGCATGATCTTGACTCGGAGGGACTGACAGAACAATAAGAAACTCGAAGGGTTTTAGGAGAAAAGTG
>JAQHUG010000040.1:5798221-5835192 GCA_028555095.1 Dicrostonyx torquatus
TATCTATCTATCTATCTATCTATCTATCTATCTATCTATCTATCTATCTCAGACCGGGTCTTATTCATTCCAGGCTGGCTAATAGATAAGGATGACCTCGAACTCCATCTACCTCCATCCACCTCTCCGTTCTAGGATTACAGGCATGCAGCATCGCACTTGGACATCCGATGTTTTCCGATACAGCCAGTGGCCACTTTGTGCCTTAGCGTGGTGTCAACTCTATCCTGGTGGTCACTGGTTCCCAATCTTTTAGAATACACGGAAGGGGTTCACACAGTGCTCCACTTTCTCCTGCCCACCTCCCATTCTGTCCTCCTTGGTTAGTGTTTCCAGTCCTGCTCATTTCTTCACCTCCAGACTGACATGCAGTGCCTGTTCCCAGAATAGAGGGTTTTCCTGTCTGAAGCTTGGGATCCGACTTCCTAAGCAAACCGCTGGCATTTGCGAACCTTTCTCTGTCCCACCCACAGATGGGGGCAGAAACTTTTCTCTGACCATTTCCCTTCCTGACCAGATGATGCAGTCCCCACATCCTGACTCTTCCAGATCTAAAGACACCTTAGACAGGAGCATAAGGAAGTCATAAAACCAAACAATGAAAACATTTCCACCTGCCCATAGGGACCGGAATCTGCATCCATGCTGTGGCCAAGTTCCTCAGGTTGTATTCTCTGTCCCAGACCGCTGACCTTTTCCTCAACTGAGCGGGCGGATACAAAACAAAATGGCTCTGTCTTGACAAAACAAGACATGCCCCATGAGGGAAAATGAGTTCTACTGTTGCAGTGACTATTTAAACAAAGCCAATGAACTACCAAGGTGGCTCTGTATGGAATGAGGCAACCTCATGGCATTGTCACTGAAGACCTGGGACATATTTTAGAAGTGTCAGACCTGAAAAGTTGAAGAGTTCCCCCAGATTGCCATCAATGATATCCTTCCAACCTTATTAGTCTCATTTTCCAACCAACCAAAAGGCCCACCTGGAATTCTTGGATTCTTCTGCCCATCATGTTGCCTCTGTAATAGTAAGTTATGCTCATACACACACACACACACACACACACACACACACACTCACATACATGCACACACGTGCACACAAACCCCACATATACACACACACTCACATACATGTGCACACATGCACACGCGCACGCACACCCACACCACATACATATACGCCCCACACATATACACACACACTCACATACATGTGCACGTGCTCACACACACATGTGCACGCACACACACACACCACACACACGCTCACATACATGCACACGTGGACACACACACACCAGATACACACACACTTCACACATACACACACTCACATACATGTGCACATGCGCGCGCACACACATGTGCACACACACCCACACGCTCACATACATGCACACGTGGACGCACACACCCCACACATACACACACACTCACATACATGTGCACATGCGCACACACACACACACACATACACACATGCGCGCACACACTGTATGTAAAGGCTCAGGCTTGTATCCAGGTGCAGAACACACCTCCTTTACTCTTCTTGCTCAGGGCTCAGCCTGCTTTGCACCTCCCCGCTCCCCTCTGTGACTTCTGCCTCAGCATGCCGGCTGAGAATACGCTTCTCTACAGCGGCGGGCTCGCTTTCATTTTGTCAAAACGTTAAGTGAAATGCTAACCTATCGCCAACAGCCACGACCCCTTAGCACTCTCAGCTTACAGGGTTTTTCTTTTAATTGGACATATTTCACTTAGTGAAAAACCTCAGCGTTTTCTTGTTTTTTTCTTCTGATTTCATCTTGGCCTGATTGGAAGAAGAAAAAGCCAAGTTTAAGCAGAAATTCATGGGTCAAACCTTCGCCTTTCTTTTGTTGATGTTATTACTGACAGAAAGGTTTTGCGTCCCAAAGTGGGACAAAAGTTGAGCAACTTCCTCATAGCCCATCCTCCTCCCTAGAAGTTGAGTGTTTCCTGTAAGGACACCTCGCATCCTCTGACCTCCATAGTTTATCATTTGAACATCTGTATGGCGGAAGTAAATGGGTGACCAGCGCTGGGGCAAAGCTCAAGGTAGAAGGAGAATACGAAAGCATTTACTGTGACACCATCCCAGAAGTTCAACAGCTTTCTGTTTACACAGGAAGTGGTCCTCCTCTTAACCTCCCTCGGCCACTGAAGCACAGACATGAGTCTAAACAGTTCCAGGAAGGATTATGGAGCATTGTCCTGAGAGTATTATGGTCTAGCGAGGGTCCCATCAGTTTTCTTTACCATGAAATGCTTGAATGAGGAGAGACTTAAAGGTGGTCGTCTGTAGCAAATGCTTCTAAGCACAGAGTAAAAGGATGAAGGCTCTTGCACTAGCGATGGCAGCTTCTGATAGCCTATGGGATATAACTAACCTTGGGATTCACAGATTCATTTATAGGACGGTAGTTATGTGATGTGCCAGGCAGGGGAAGGTCGCTCTGGGATGAAAGGAATGAAACCAAAAGATGGACTCTTATGGTGAGGTGTTCCCTGTCTTCCCTACTTGCAGAGGTGTCTGTTTCACCAGACCTGTGATCCCCAGCTCCTAGGAGGCTGAGATAGGGGACCACACTGTAAGTCCTGGCTGTGGAGTAAGTTCAAGGTCAGCCTGGGTAACTTGGGAAGATTCTGTCTCAAAAAAACAAAAAAAAACAAATAAACATAACCTCCCAAGGTGTCCTGGGATGCTCTAGTCTCACCTGGACACATCCCTACAGCTCATCAATCTCCCCTACCACATACCACATTGTGCCTGCTGCATCCTCACTTCTAAGAGTGGATGACCCTGCTGTTCTCGTCTCGTTTTCCCATTGGCTGCTTTCTGCCGCTTCTTATCAGGCTTCTCCTCAACCTGCTCTGGCCCATGCCGCCTAGAAGCCGACTGTAGCCACTTTCCAAATGCACTCTGCAGGTCCACTTTGCTCCTCTCTCTCCCTTGTCAAACTGACCCCCCCTAACTACCTGTCACTGCAGGATTGACCTGCAGTGTGTACCGATGTCACGTAATGACACAACAGCTCTCTATCAGGGTGAAACGAAAAGACAACTTCACCTATGTCCCTCAAGCAGTGGGGAGCTTGAACCCCGCACCCTCTTAGGGGCTGTACTTCTCCATGTTCTGAGCTAACATGCTAACCTGTTTTGGTTTCACTCTGCACGCCACAAAGGAAAGCTTAATCCAGGACGCCACCCTTGGGGTCTCAGATCTGCACCAAGATCCAATTGTGTTTCACCTTGTTAAAAGTCTCATCTCCCCCCAATTTATTTTTCCAGATATTCCTCCAATTTAAAACGATGCTAGTATTATTTTTAGGTTCTAGTCATTAGTGCTGGGACGCAGTTTTCAAACAGATTTATTCTCGCTGACATTCCTTCAATGTTTGATTTTCCTGTTTAAAGTGCTTTTTTTTTTTTTCTCAGCGTTTTCTTTTTTTCTATGAATGGAAGCATCAGGGGAAAATGGAGGAGAGGACCAGGTCTGTACCTGTTGAATTGTGGGCAATCTCTGTCCTCTTCTTTCTCCCTGACCAGTTGACCCCGGGTGAGAGGACACAGCCATAGAAGGCCTGCTGCTCGCAAGACTGACTGGCTCAGCTCATGCTCAAATGATAAGGAGAGAATGTTGGTTGACTTGTTCCCTTTAATTTTTTTTTAAATTTACCTGTATTTATTGTTTTTTGCGACACATCACACATGAGGTCAGAGGTGAACTTTAAGGAAGTCAGTTTTCTCCTTTTACCATGTGCATGCTGGGATCAGAGTCAGAGGTCGTCAGTCTCAGCAGTAAATGTCTTTACCAGATGAGCCATCTCATGGGCCTTGTCCCCTCCCACTTTGGATAGGAAATATCTAAAGTCTCTCCAAAGCTGAATACCCTGATATACCTGACCTCTACGAGAAGAGTCAGTTCTCCGTGTGCATGTGTGTGCACACACACACGTGTGTCTCTTTCTGTGTGAATGTGAGTACTGAGGCATGTGCGTGTGTACCTCTCAGTGTGTGTGTGTGTGTGTGTGTGTGTGTGTGTATACGCATGCCTGTGGTTGTAGAGGGCAGAGGTCAACACCTAGTGCCTTTCCTCAAGAGACAGTTAGGTTGGCTTTGTTTGTTTGGTTGGTTGGTTGGTTTTGAGACCAGCTGTCTCCTGGGACCCCAAACTCATTGATTGGGTTAGGCTGGCCGGCCAGCAGGCTCCAGGGGATATGCCTGTCTCTGCCTTCCCGACTGGGATCGCAAACATGCACCACCGAGGCCAGCGTTTCAGTGGGGTGCAAAGGATGGAACTCGGAGCACCAGGCTTGCACAAGCACTTTACCCCCCGGTCCCATCTGCATCTGTCATCCCCAATGTGGTGACTAGGTCACAGTCAGCACCTACAAGATGCTAATCTATCATCAGGGACAGGACACGAGCTCAAAGTTACCCGCGAGGAAGGAGACATCAGCAGATCAGAAAAGCCTTGCTTTTTAAATGCCCACGGGCAGGACCTACGGTAGAGACCCCTGTACAGTGCGCTTGTCACATAAAGACAGGGCTTCGTCTCCTGTGGATCTTCATTCTACCACTCGGCAGCAGCACCTTGAGGCCCTCGTGGTGCTCTCCGAGGACGGCATGAAGGATGAAATAGATCCACCAAGCATTTGAAACAGTTCCTTTCCCTTTGTAAAAGGCAGCAAAGGCTAGCTATTGGCCTCTTCCTCGCCATGGATCACCAGTGCCGTCATCGGTGCCTTCTAAAGTGCTTCACACCCGTCATGTCCTTTCTCCAGGCTCCCTTTTTCACCTTAATCCTTATTTCACTCTATGGTTTTCTCAACATTTTGAGGAAGAGGTCCTAGTGCTGATTGTATTTCTCAGTGAGCGCCATGGAGAGACCCAGGGGACTTGTCCCAAAACACACGATAAGCTGGGAACTAGGAATACCATCTTGCCTCCTGCTGACAAAGATCAGAACTCAGTAGCTTTCTTATAGCTACTGTTGGCCCCATGGAGGGGTCCCTGAGTCTTGAACATAGGACCATGTTGTAACCAAGCATCCCATTCAGCCCACCATTTCTATAGGAACTGCTAAGGCTTGGCAGTGCTCAGTGGGGTGCACACTCTGCTCTGAAAGCCACTTAAGCCTTCTCGAAGCTGGGCCATAGCCTCGGGTTTATAATGCAGCGCTGCATTTCTAGGGACAGCACCCTGTAAAAGTAAGACAGGCTATCGTATGTGGTCCCCACCTTGAGAAAAATCCCCAGCTTGGTAGCTAAAACTCCAGGCTGAGGAAACAGAGCCTCAAGCATTCCCCTGGCACTCCCTGACTGGAAACATAACCATTAGGCCTCTCTTTTCCCAGCTGTGAAGGGGTCCAGGACTTTGCCTGGGTTCTCACTACATGGCTCTTGCCAAGATTCATATCAATCCTGAAATCAATCTTGGCTGATGAATATTCCTCTTACTTCCTGTTGTCTCCCCGCATGCTGGAAGGAGAAGGGCTTTGGGGACAGTCGAGGCAGGTTGGCTCTTTCTGGAAAGAGCACGATGATATCCAAGCAGCACGTGTGTGCCCTCGGGACCTGGTGAGAAAACCAAATTCTCCGACCCAACTCTTCTAAGATGCAGGAGGCGAGCTAAGCAATTCGGGTTTTTACCCGGCTGCAGGTGGTTTTGGGGGGCACTAGTTTGGAAACCCCGATTTGAAGGAAGCTGGAAATTATCACACAGGATCTGATTGGTGTTGTTCATCTTTCTCCCTTCTGTTCAACGGTACTGGGTCTGCCGAGTTCGAGCCTAATTCCTCCCTCTCGTGATGGGGAGAAATGGCCTTCCTCTTGGTAATCCCTCTGTGATGAGCATGCATCTCATATTCTGTTTTTCCAGATAAGGTGTGAAGTGGGGCTGGCTTTAACAACATCAGCAGGAAGTTGTCAGTTGCCCTGGCAACACACTGGCAGGGAGGAGTGCTGTCCTAGTTTTCATGTGGAAGGTTAAGCTGATTCCATGTATCCTTACAGCTCTGATGGGGCAGGGTGGCGAGAGAGGACCTTGTATTTGAATGCTTGGTAACAGGGATGTAGCTAGGTGTTTTCCCCACATCTGGGACTCTCTTGATCCCTTTTATGGAAGGAGCGGTGGCGAAGTTTCTCCGCAAAGCTCTAGGGAGACTCACAGGACCTCAATACAATTGTAGATCACTTTTACTCTTTGAGATGATATTCAATAAAAGACGGAAATAAGATAAACACATGAAAGGAAGAGAATAGAGAAAAGAAGGTCAAGATGCCCATGAAGGGACCATCTCATTGTCTAAAGAGCGTCAGCTATGAGAAGCCAGCCACTGCAGGGGCAAAGTGAAACTCAAGAGATTCCTGGTGGCAAAAGAAAAAAGAGAAACAGTGTGAGTCTAGGAGCCCCGGTACTCTACAAGGAAGAGCAAACACCATCACAACAGCAGCAACAACAACAACAAAAAAAAAAACCTTACAATTTCCTAGAGCTACATTCTGAGAGAAATTGATGGTGGAGGACCTTCCAGAAGGTACACAAGCATGTGTAGTTAACACATCGCCAGTGTTACCCACGGAATTGATCTGTCTTTTAGGGAACTAAATCTCAGAGCTCGGCAGGTTGACAGCGTCTCTTCAAATTTACAGCATCCAGGCGCCGTGAAGTAGCTGCTTCCCACACCTCACTTTACTGGACCGTCTGTCAACATTTGATCAAATTGGGCCAAAGTTTCAAAGTATCCTTAAATTATACCCGGAGAAAGTGCTGGTACATGCAGAACGCCCGTGCAGGCTTCAAAATTGAGTCTTTACGGGTTGGAAGCATCTCTGAAAAACATATCCTTCCCATTTCTCCGAGGCGGGAGCATTCTTTAGAATAATTAAAATTCAAGCACACCTGCCAACACAACATTGCCCATGAAAGTGCTCCCAGATATACCAAGCTGGTTCGTTTCACAGGTAGGCACCCAAGTTAGCAAGGAAGCCCTCTGCGGAACACACACACACACACACACACACACACACACACACACGGGTAAAGCAAGAGTTGCTGCATGTGCCTCACGGGTCAACTGAGATGATGAACGCACACTTGTGCCTTCATCCTGTGTGTGGAATGATGACCCAGATGGGGTATCCTCGCTCCAACCACCCCCACCCTCTTCCTTGTATCCTCTCACATCCCAGGCAGGAAACTTTGCTCTTCTTAGGGATCTTGCTAATGAAGGTATTGTATCGCTGTGCTTTGCAGTAGAGTATAAAGTCACGTGGGTGCCTACTTGGAGACACTCAGGGTCTTCAAGGTTAGCCCTGTCCTCTGATGAGAGGAGTGACCCACAGGATCCACGGACCACGACGGAAGTTAAAGTCAGAAGTACACTGAAGTACACTGAGGTAGAAAGGCATAAATAGTTTGGGTGGCTTGAATGAAAAATGTCCCCTGGAGGCTCCTGCGTTTGACAACACTTGGTCACCAGTTGGTGGTGCTCTTTGGGGATGCCATGGAGGCCTTAGCAGATGGAGCCTTGTGAGAGGAAGTATGTCACTGGGGGTGGGCTTTGGGGGTTCATAACCCCGCCCCATTTCCTATTGTCTCTTTGCTTCCTGTATATGATTGAAACATGATCTCACAGCTTCCTGCTCCTGCCACCAGTTTCCCACCATTCTAGACTCAACCCCTGGAATCATAGGTCCAAATACAGTGAGACGTAGGTCTGCCACTGCAAATACAGTGTGGATGAAATAGCCCCCAGGCTCATGCGCTTAAGCACTTGGTCTCCAGCTGGTGGCGCTATTTCGTCGAAACTTGGAGTGTTGATCTAAGGCTGGTGGTGGCATAGGGAATAAGGACAGGCCTTTGCAGGTTGCTCCACACTGCTTCCTAGCCAACCTTCCTCCTTCCTCATCTCCCAAGATGCCCCAGCCACCATGCATGCCCCCACACCTTCCAGACTCGATGGGTTGAGACCATGGGCCCAAATAATCCTCTTCCCTTCAGCTGTTCCTGTCAGGCAGTTTGGTAAGATCAAGAAGAAAATATTACTAAAACAAAATATTATCAAATTATTAAATTTTAAGAAATTATTAACTTTTTTGTAGAGACCTCTGAGTGTGGTGGCATTTCTTCCTTTTGTATGTTAGGCATTGATCAAGTGCATTTTGTAATTTATACTTCTAGGTTTTGTTCAGTAATACATTGAGTTTAGAAAAGCCAGGGTTTTCGGCGTTGGGAGAGCCAAGAGACCTTTAGGATTGAAGCCATCCTAGTTCACATTCCAGCTTCACCTTTGTCGTTGAGTCTAGGTATGCATTTTGCTCTCCTGTTGTCACGCTGTCTTGTTTAATGTGTTATTGTGTTATTTTGCTTGTTTTTTTTTCTTTTTTTTTTTTGCCAAAACAGCAGCCAGAGCCACTACAGGGACTATCGTGTGGTCATCAACACACACAGACATCAGAGAGATGCAGGGAACACACCTCTCCCTGCTGTTTGCAGTGTTTCTGAATGCTTGCTACTTACAAACAGGCAAACTGTCCCTAAGATAGAGCACGCTGGTGAGCAACGGGCAAATGCTTAGCATGGGGACTCAGATTCCCTAGTTTTCCTGTGAACCCTCTGTCTGTCCCATTTGTGTTAAATGTCAGTCAGCCTTTCCATTGTGGTCACTGTTTTTCTTGGATTTATTGCTCAACTCTAAAAACTGGCTCTGAGCTACAAATTGCCGTAAAGCAGAGGCCATTTGTTTGGGGTTTTGTATTTTTTTTTCTCTTCCTTAGTGAAGTGGTGTGGGTGGGAAGGGGAGGGAGCCCTGTGTCGCCCTCCTATTTTTATGTTGAATAAGAAGAGAGAAAGAAAGAAAGAAAGGAAGGAAGGAAGGAAAGAAAGAAAGAAAGAAAGAAAGAAAGAAAGAAAGAAAGAAAGAAAGAAAGAAAGAAAGAAAGAAAGAAAGGAAGGAAGGACATACTTAGAACCTCAGTGTGTGGTTTGATATTTGACCAAAATAAATATATGCATAATTAATTCTCTATCTTAGAGCTGTATGAAAACACAGAGGACAACCTTTTCCTGTCAGACCATCACACATGGTTCATGTTTTAGAGGAAGCTGAATCCTAGACTAGCCTCTCCATCTGGTCTCTCCCCACAGTGTGTGGTGAGACATCTCCTTCATTCTTGGGACCTTCACCCTGTGCTGTGTGGACATGGGAAACAGACAGTGTGGCAGCTAATGTTCAACTCCCCGAAAGTTTCTGGTCTGGGGAGAACACCCTGGAGCCTGTGGCCTCCTGTTGCGTGGTTTTCTCCCTGGTGTTGTTGAGCCCAAAGTTTTCGAACGCGTGCAGGAGACGTCAGCAGGTTTTATACCCACTGCCACTGTGTGTGAGGAAAACATGTTTGTCAAAACAAGAATGATTTTTTTTTGCAATTTTTTATGATAAAGGTTTTAAATAGAATTTAAAGAGAAAAATTTAAGTACCATGTACCTGGTAGGTAGTTTCCATGCTATGCATTAGTCTATTACATACGTGTGAATTAATATGTATGAGGTGTCATCCTGTTTACCACCGGTATAAGAAATACCTGGCTTTTAAAGAAGTGCAAATTGTTTGAATATGACTCATTACTTTTCGAGACCATAGTTTAATTCTTTCATAACATGTGCAATGAAACTCGTGGCTGCAAGGGATGGGTTTGTCCCCCTCCCACCCCAGCTGAAGTCTATTGCGAGAGTCAGTCACAACTTATTTTAACGCTTTCCTTGAATCCATGAGCACACATGCACAAAATAAAAAGAAGAAAAGCCCTGATTTGGGCAAGTGGCTTAGGTGACAGGGTACATATTACAGGGAGGTCACGGAGGGAGAGTCAGCTGTATTTCTAATATTCTGTTTGAGAGGTGGCTCTACGTGTTCATTCTATTAGCAAGTCACATGATTGACAGATGTTTTCTGCGGACTCGTTCCTAAGTGTCGAACTGGAGGAAACGGTATCAAATGAGCAGACAAACCGTGAGCTGCAGCGTATTTCCACAGCCGGACCTGTTAGGAAAGTCAAAGCCTGCTCCATCCATCACGGTCCTCTGTCACCTTACCCGTTTATGACAGTACTGGCTTAGTCACTGCTGTGGCATCCATGGTCCTTTCAGGCCAATGGCTGGAAAATCCCTGCTCTTGAAGACAGAACAGTCATCTCCTAAGCGCCCCTGCCCCCAACCCAAGGAGTGTGGAAAGGTTCTCCTAACCCATTCTGCTCATGGTGCCAATACTAAACCCCGAAGGACTCTCCCCCCACCTCCCTCCCCTGCCTGCCTCTGTACGTCCAGGATCTTCAGGTATCGCCCTGGCCAGAGGATTTGACATTAAATGAAAATAACTAACCAAGGAGGGAAAACAAGTTCAACTTTCACCTCTAGCCTGGAAGTGAGTCTTTTCAAGACAGAGAAACGCCTCCCCAAGGCGCTATGTAGCAGGTAGCCATCAAACAGAGGTAAGGAGGTCAGTCAGCGATAAACAAGTAGCAAGACGGACTCTCATTGTCTGATTGGATTAGGGTTAGGGTTCTGTTGTTAGGGTTAGGATTAGGGTTAACTGTGTGACCACAACACTCTTTCTAATATAACAAAGAGACGGGTGATTTAAAGAAGGGAAGATTGCTCCTAAGAGCTGGAACCTTAGCCTGACTCTTTCTGGAACAGTCTTAAAGCACTTACTGTGTGCTGTTACCATCAGTGTCACAGGTGCTCAGAGTGGTGCCATTGTTCTTCATCATCCATCTTATCAAAGAGACTCAGAGGGTAAGTGGCTTCCTGAAAGTTTCATTGCCAGAAAGAGGAGAAGCTAAGTCAGGAATCGCCTTGACGTAACTAAATTACAGAACTCTTCTCTCTCCTTGAGTGGGGTTTGAGGGAGGGGATTTCTGTGGGACTGCTCACCTGGAAACGCCGTGGCCGCCGCACTCTTTCCACTTGCCCTGGACTAGCTTTGTAAGTGTTCCTCTCAGGAAGTGAACAGTATCATTTTCAACGAGAGGATTCCAGCTCAGTCAGCCAAAGAAGCCTAGCTCAGGCACATCCGTGGCTGGCAAGGAGCAACAAAGGTTTTTCGCATTGTTGGCTGCTGTCCCTCTTTCCTGTGCCCTTAATCGACTGCTCCTTCTAGCGGCCTTTCACACTCATGATTGCCCTTCACTGTCAGGGTCGGCTGTCTGTGGTGGGTCACTGACGTGAGCACATCAGAAATGGTACCTTGTACCAGGCTTCTCGCAGCAGCAGCATTCTTGCTAGTCTGGAAAAAAAACAAAGCAGAGCCTTTTCCCTCTGACTGCTAAGAGAATGCATATACACTGTAAGGGGCAGAAATGACTTTAAAAATTACCTATGGGGGGCTGGAGAGATGGCTCAGTGGTTAAGAGCATTGCCTGCTCTTCCAAAGGTCCTGAGTTCAATTCCTGGCAACCACATGGTGGCTCACAACCATCTGTAATGAGGTCTGGTGCCCTCTTCTGGCCTGCAGGCAAACATGTAGGCAGAATATTGTATACATAATAAATAAATAAATATTTTCTAAAAATATTACCTATGGGTAGAGCCTTGTTGGCTCTGGATTGTGCCATTTCAGTGATGGCAAATATTTCACTGGGTGATGGTAACACACTTACTCAGCCCACTTACGGAATGTGTCTTGGTTGGTTTGAATTTCGTCCTATTTTATTTCTGACTTCTTATTCTAAACAGCACTGAGACGACCATCTTTGCATCCTACACCTGCTTGCGCCTCCCCGCGCCTCCTTGGCATCCCCGAGCCTCCTCGGGCTAGTCCTCTGCACATGGAATGGCTATGGAGTTTGCTTGCTTCTGTCTCTTACTGCTTGTTGCCAAATCTCCCACAAGTGATAATTTATTGAGTAGTGCATAAAGGGCTTGCTTTCTGGGGTTTAATATTCACTGGCTTTGAAGGCGCCATCGCAGCCTGTCATGTCTGGGGCTTGGAGGTCCCCTCTGATGTAAATCAAAACATTTGAGTTAACAACATGGGGCCTTGTCAGTCACCCACAAATTATAGGCGCCTCCTCTGTCTTTGTCAATAACAAAAAGAGAGAGAGAGAGAGGGAAAAAAATTACCCCCAAATGGCATAAAAAATTAGGAACCAGACAACTAGTCACCCAAAGAAGACAAGCGAGATGACTGTAGAAGAATTTCAGATCCGAGAGGCAGCGCAGTCCCTGAACGGGAGCTCTTTGGAGAAAGGCACGTAGCATCTCTCCTGCTCCGTGCCCTGGACAGCCACGCTGAGTGTACACACAGAGACGTTACTAACACCCCGATAAGAACTGACCCTCAGCTCTGTCATGAGAACTCTGTAGCATCGACACTAGCAAGAAGGACTTGTGCTGTCTGGTTCTGGATTGTCTGTGCAAACAATTCCAGTGCTCAGCTTTAGGTGCTGTACCACGGTGAGTGAGTTTGGGTAGGGAACTTCTTTTTTTATTTTTTTCGAGACAGGGTTTCTCTGTGGCTTTGGAGCCTGTCCTGGAACTAGCTCTTGTAGACCAGGCTGGTCTCGAACTCACAGAGATCCGCCTGCCTCTGCCTCCCGAGTGCTGGGATTAAAGGCGTGCGCCACCACCGCCCGGCAGGGAACTTCTTTGGATTAGTCCAAAGAGGTGAAACTTCCAAAGGGTGCATCCACTGACTTCCTTTCAGGTTCAGTCTCCACAGCAGAACGTCAAACAAAGTATGAAAAACAAGGCTAGTACAAGAATAAAGAAACAGAACCTCCTCGCTTGGAGAGAACGATCTAGTCATGTGCCTGGTCCACACAAAGTGGCCATTCATGCCACCGTGTGCTCCTTTTTTCCTGCCGTGTCCTATACGTCTTCCCACAAAATCCTCCATGCCAAAGGAACTATCCCTGGCAGGCTGAAGCCAACTGCCATCACGTGTGACCATGTGACTGTGTGTCTCTATTTAACATCAGAGCCGATAGCTTTTTGACAGGTTTATAGCTGATGAGTTCAATGGCCAGTCATGCAGGACAATTATGTTTGAGCTAATTTGATGAATCAACTTGATGTTCTCCCATGGTCCCTGCAGCCCTTTCGAGCGTATGTGCCCAATTTTTTTTTTCCAGAGGTCAAAAAGAAGCTTTAAAAGTTGGGTAATTGCATCACATCCGAGGGACTGTCTGGTAGAAAATGCTCTTGCCTGATGCCAAAAATGGGAAGAACCATTTGGTAATATCATTAGAGCCATCTGCCAGACCCCTGTCAGTCGTGACGTAGGGTTCCAGAGGCCAACAAGTGTCTTGTGAGCCCTGGAATAATTTAGTGGTGAGACAAGCAACGAGTTCATCCTCCAAGCATTTAGGGGATCAGACCCTGGGGAAAGATCATTTCTCATTGCTGGATTGAGTTTGAAGTGGACTTGTGAGAACGGAAAAGGAGGCGTAAAGATTTCCCAGGAGTCCCTTTTCTCTCCTCCCGATTAGCTCTTTCCAGCTTCCTGCCTTCCAGGAAGCTTCCAACACAGCACTTGGGACCAGGGCTGTGGGCGTGCAAATGCCAAGGCCCAAAACTCACCCTTACCACACTCGCCATTGTGCAATATGGGGCCAGTTGGCCATCGTTCTGGAACTTCCCCCTTTCCGTGAAACATAGATAATAACGGCCCCTGGTGCACTGAAACCAGTTACAGCCATGCACCCCACCAGGGTGTTTTTCTTGAAGATAGATAGTTCATGTATGCGATGGTAGCCCTGTAAGGTTACAGAAAAACTGGGCTCTGCTTACAGCTAATGATCTTGTCACCATTGTAACCTTGCAGGGGATTTCTCCAGTGTGTTTGGTGATGACTCTGTTAAGAGAAAGAAGCCTACCAAGCTGCCAATCATACAGAAGTAGAGCACTGCCAGTAAGATGGCTCAGGGGGCACGGTGTTTGCTGTCAAGCCTGACGACCTGAGTTCGATCCCCAGAACACACATGAAGGTGAAAGGGGAGATTCCATGCCTGAAAGTTGTCCTCTGACCTCCACATGTCATACACACACACACACACACACACACACACACACACACACACAAATAAATGTAAAAAAGATCAAGTGTAGCCGGGCGGTGGTGGCGCACGCCTTTAATCCCAGCACTCGGGAGGCAGAGGCAGGTGGAACTTTGTGAGTTCGAGACCAGCCTGGTCTACAAGAGCTAGTTCCAGCGCAGGCTCCAAAGCCACAAAGAAACCCTGTCTCGAAAAACCAAAAAGAAAAAAAAAAAAAAAAGATTAAGTGTAGAATATAGTCAGGTATAGTGGCACACATTTGTAATCTCAGCACTTGGGAGGATGCAGCAGGAGGACACTATGAGTTTGATGCCATAGTAAATTCCTGGACAGCCTGGGGTATAGAGTGAGTCTCTGTCTTGAAAATAAGTAGGCAAATAAGTGCCCTGGACTGTGATGCTGTGTAAGGATAAAACAGCTCTGTTGCTTGGTTGTGGGTTGACTATTTCCCGGGTCATCTTTCAACTTTGAAGACCAAGTTGACTGTCAACAGGCTTCCGTGTTATGCCAGCAGCAGCCCCATAGGTCTGGGGAGTGCTGCATCGCGGGTTTCAGTCATACCACCTGGGTTTCTCCAAGTGCCAACTTTGAGGTCTGCATCATGAGCAGACCAGCTAATACGTGCTTTCCAGAACCTTCCTCCACCTTGACAGCACAGAGTAGGGCAGGACTGTGCAGCACTGCATGCAAAGGAAGGCAAACCCAGCCCCGGACTCAAGTTCTCAAACCTCAAAACTCTGACAAAACTCAGCTGTAGACAACTGGACCTCAGTAACTTTCCACTGTCCCATCAGGAGAGCACAGGATTCATTCAAACACACTGAATGAAAACGTTAGAATTTGATTGACAGCTGGTATGACTTTCTCCAAAATCATTAGCAAAAAAAAAAAAAAAAGAGAGAGAGAAAAGAAAAGAAAGAAAACTATTACATAACCAGATAGATAGCAAAACCAATTTCTAATATTGAAAATACTCTCTTAAAAAAAACTGAGAATTAGTAACAAGTAGAGCAATCTAAAAGCAGGTGGCTTGTGGAATGATAAACCAGAATTTCTGGAAGGTTTGTTTACTTGTTGGGTATATTTACTGAAAGCCTCCGTCTGCGTTGAGTGAGGATGTGATGTGAAAGGACCTTAGCTTCCTCACCCCTTCCCTGCCCGTGAATAAGTCATGTGATTGCACACTGCGCCTGCCTCTGCACTGCTTTACTGGGACGGATGAGCTAGGATTGTACAGCCTTTGAAGGGCCAGGGTTGGGCCTGGTTCCTTGGAAGGGCTCACCCATTTCTGTTGTATGCCCAAAACCCCGCGCAGCCTTGTCTCATTGCCACTCATCCAGAGCCACCTTGAGTAGAATTGATAACCGTGGCAGACTTTGTAGACCGAGCTAACAGTCAAGTCTTGCAGGGTGGGAGCCATATGATATCCTCAGTACACGTAGTTCTTGGATGAACAGAATGAATCAATGAGTAATTGACTAGGCTGAGTCTAATTTAGTGTGATAATAAGCCATTCAGTAGCTAATCAGCAAGAAAGAGACAATAGACAGCAATGGTAGGAACACAGACTGCCAAGTCAGGTGGCTGGGGTGCTGCTCATGGCTTAGAAACATCATCAGCCACTTAGCCTTGAACAGATTGTTGAATAACTCCAAGGCTGTTCCCTCACCTATGAGTTGAATAGAATCGTAGCCATGTTAGACATACTCTAGTTAGTGGGTAATAGGCTGATAATATATTCTTTTCAATCATTTTTGAGAAATATAATGTCTGACACAGATGTCCAAAATCCATCATCAAACACTATTCTGGGTCCTCAGCACCGGTGATGAAGGGCACGGGTAAGCAAAGTCCTTGCCTTCGTGGAGTGGATAGAATAGGATCGGCCACAGGAAGTCAATAATTTTATGTGGTGGACTTCCTGGTAACAAAAGAGGATGGTTGTTTTGTTGAAGGTTGTCACAGAAAGTCCTACTGAGGAAGGGACATAGGACAGTATCTCCAAATAGAAGGGATCAAACAAAGACTTGAGAGCCAACACACTCGGGCTAAGGGAACAGCACATCCAAAGGCCCTGCAGTTCAAACGCTTTTGGCACGTTGTCTAGACAGAGAGTCATACATGAAAAAGACCACAGTCCGCAGAAGTGGGAGTTCGGAGCTAAACACTTGGGCTGGGTTCTAAGTATGAGGGGAAGTCATTGACAGGCGTGTCTCAGCTCTGTGATCAGGAGAGTCTGAGGTCCCTTTCAAGGGTGTTTGCTTCAGTAGTTAATGGGCAGCCATGAGGGAGCAGGGGGAGGAGGTGAGAGGCTCTTGGATGGTGAGGAGTATTACAAAGGAGCTGGATGGATGTGGTGGGACAGATCCAAGGATCCAAGAGAGAGCCACAACCTGTGGCTAGAAAGAGAGAGGAAGAAGATGGCTGCTGGCTTCTGTCACCTAATGCTCAGTCCAGCCTCAAGGCCTCAGCTGCATCTCTGTCCCTGGCTTCCCCTCTGTGGCTTGCCACTGGGCCCCTATCTCTGTAGTGATGAATTTTCTATCCCCCCCCCACTCCACCAGGACACAGCTCCTGGGAGATAGTCTATCAGCAGCGGATCTGGGTAGAAGGGCACTCAGCCAAGACAACTGTCTGGAAAGACTTTATTTTAATTCAGTATTTACCGGAGACCTACTCATGGTCATAAGGAGTTTTAAGAGAATGGCCTATTAAAACTTCAGAGTAAATAGAGTGGAAGTTGATGAGCCTCAGTTATAAGATAAGACGCAGATGAATCGGTGTGTTAATTGAGATGCCATTTTCCTCTAAGAATACAGCAGGGGCCAGGTTATACCGACACAACTCAGCCTATGCCATTTATTTACTTTCTGATGGGGCATGGGGGGAGTGAGGCAGGTCATGAGCCTGCTCCACAAAACTCACAGCTGAATGAAAACTATGAAATCAAGCAATGCCTACAGACGTCATATCATAGGAATACCTATTTACAGACCAGCAAAGTGTAGCTGCCTGACAGGGCAAAGCCATGTAAACATGGCAAAAATAAGAAGCAAGGGGGGGCCATTGATACCAGATAGATCACTTCTGGGAGGCCGAGGCACGAGGATTGCCACAAGTTCAAAGCTAGCCAGGGAAACTTGTTTGAAAAGACCCATTTTAAAAAATATAAAAAGCATCAGATTAATACTTCTGAATGTGAGGTTTATTTTTTTTTTATTTTTTTATTTTTTTTTGGTTTTTCGAGACAGGGTTTCTCTGTGGCTTTAGAGCCTGTCCTGGAACTAGCTCTTGTAGACCAGGCTGGCTTCGAACTCAGAGAGATCCGCCTGCCTCTGCCTCCCGAGTGCTAGGATTAAAGGCGTGCGCCACCATCGCCCGGTTGAATGTGAGG
This sequence comes from Dicrostonyx torquatus, assembly GCA_028555095.1. Lineage (NCBI taxonomy): Eukaryota > Metazoa > Chordata > Mammalia > Rodentia > Cricetidae > Dicrostonyx > Dicrostonyx torquatus. Next base: position 5,815,700 of record JAQHUG010000040.1, read on the forward strand.
TTTATATAAATTTATCAGAGGGTGAGTGGTAGAACAGTATATGCGTTTGCAGTGTTTGATGGAGACAGAGAGATCAGTGTTGGTTTTTGGACATCTCCTAATCAATCCTCAGTACTACCCTCTCAAGTCAGACTGTCCTTTAGATGGTCATTTTAGTCCCCAGGACCCAGCTGGGTGTTGTGGGGCACACATCACCTGTCCTGGCAGGCATGAGAGGCAGAGACAAGTGCATTTCTGATAGCCATTTAGTCCGTCTGAATTAGCCAGGCCTGGATACCACTGAAAAACTCCATCTCAAACAAAAATGGACAAGGCAGGCAAGTTCTGAGAATCAATGCCTGACCTTGACTCCCGTCTCTCATGTGCATATGTGTGCACGTGCACACACAGTCATGTGTGCGTGTACAGATGCACACACAACATATACACACGCACACACACACAAAGCTTTCAAAGGTAACGGTAAATTTATATTCCGAATGTAACACATATGTATAATATATGCAATATGTGTGTAATAGTTACACATATATGAGAGACAGAGATATATTCTATATTATAGAGCATTTACCTATGGACTATATATGCTTAGTTTAGAAGTTTGTGATATAATCATTAAGTATACAGCATATTTAGGGAAGCACAGTTTTATGTTTTTATACAGCATGATTATATGTTTATATATAGCACATGTTATATATTTATGCAAGTAGATGGCAATACCATTGAACACATCACATAAGCTTTGTTTCCTATGTGTGCTTAGATAGATATGTTCTAAGTGAAATCATATAGTCTTGGTTTATTTTAACTTACCATTTTTACTGGAAATGTCACAAATATCATTCTAATTACTATGTATTTTTCATGTTTCAATAGTTTCCGGTAACGCCTCGCTTAAACACATATCACTATAATTTGGGTGTTGTGTTAGTGTAGTGTGATCCTCCTAATTCTGGAGACTTTAGTTGCATCCCCTTTACTTTCTCCGGGGAAACACTCTGCTGTAGCTCAATAAGGATCACTTTCATGACGTGGCTTTCCAGGTTCAAAGTCCACAATGCCCCTCGAGTTAGGTCCCTCAGAGATGCGCTGTGGGAACCCAGAAAGGACAGGCAGGCATGGGTTTGTCATTCCTGGCCCAGACTCAGATAATTCTGCCCCAAAACACACTTGTGTGAGCAAGTACAATCTGGTGTGATCTCACTGTCCTCCGGTTTCTCCTCCCATGACCCAGCAGACTCTCACCAGGACCTGCAATGCCAGGGGAAGTACTTTGCTTCCAAAAGTGCACAGCCCTTGATGAAACAAAAGTGTCTCCAGCACGACTTGTTCTCTAAGCAAAGGTTTTCTAAGTGTCCTGAGGTTGTCGTCTGTGTTATTCTGGGTCTCGGGCTTTTCAGCAGCACCTATTTCTAGGACCTGTGCCTATGGCTACAGAGAAATCTGGGCTGTAACCTGCTCTGGTGGGCTTGCAGGTCAGCGTTACAGATGTGTGCCAGAGTGACCAGGCTTCCAGAGAACCTTCCGCTTCAGAATGAGGCTCTCTGTCTATGTCTCTCTGTGTCTGTCTCTCTGGAATGAGGCTCTCTGTCTATCTGTGTGTCTGTCTGTCTGTCTGTCTATCCCTTGTGTGGGTCTCTGTCTGTCTCTCTCTGTGTCTGTGTGTGTGTGTGTGTGCATGTGTGTGTGTGTCTCTCTGTCTATCCGTATGTGGGTTTCGGTCTGTCATTCTCTCTTTCGTGTGTGTGTGTGTGTGTGTGTGTGTGTGTGTGTCTATCCTTGTATGATCTCTGTTGTTCTCTTTTTCGTGTGTGTGTGTGTGTGTGTGTGTGTGTACAAGGGTGCATCTGAACTTCTGTGCTAGTGCTTATAGAAGCCAGAGGTCAATGTCAAGTATCTTCTTCAGTCTGTCTCTATCTTAGTTTTAAAGATAGGGTCTCTCACTCAACCCAGAGCTCACTGAATGGGTGGCCAGCTATCCAACAGGCCCCAGGGATCGTCTTGTGTTTGCCTCCTAAGTGATAGAATTATAAACATCCACACCCAGATTGATTTTTTTTTACGTGGTGCTGGGAATTGAGCTCGAATTCTCAGGCCTGCTTGACAAACACTTTTCCAGCTGAGTTATCTCCCACCTCTGAGTGAGGGTTTCTGTTTGAATACAGAAGATTCATTTTCAGATACTGGAGGCACAACCAGACTTTCTCTGAGGTCCCAGTACCTGAATGAGGGCGCAGGGAGCTTGGACTTGCCTGTGGGTGCCTGACCCAGCCTCTCTCCAACATCGCTTCCTGAGGTGGAGCAGGACTCGGGGAACTGCTCAAGTGGGGCTTCCCAGCACCTGTGCTGACCCAGTGTGACACTAATACGGGCAGACAGCGAGCCGAGCCTGACCTCAGACAGGGATGCCAGCACAAGAATCCTAAAGTCCTGCGTCAAGTCCCTTGATCCTTCCAGTTCATTTCTGGTCATTTCTACCCATAAGCCTTTGGGTCTAAGGAGCAGACACAAGCATCCCAGCCGGCTTTATTCTATACCCCTTCTAGCAGGGCATTGGCATGGCCCCTCCCTGTGGACTTCCCTTCCCACCTACATCTGTATCAGATCCATTTCACCAAAGACCCAAACAAAGCCTAAAAGTGATAGCTCCCTGGATGCTTCTTTCTAGGGGAAAAACCCCACTCCTCCATCTTTGGAGTCTCCCATCTTTTCATCTCCCCCACTCTCTCCGCCTTCCGTCTCTTCTCTTCTGCCTGCCAGCCATACCAACTGCCATCGCATATTATCAGAAACTAAGTTCCCTCTGCCCCTGGGCCTTTGCACAGGATAGCCCTTCTGTGTGCGAGGATGCTACCATGTTCCACCTTTCTGGTCCACACACAGAAAAATGTGCTCGCTTGCTCATTCTTACAAACACCTCGTCTCCAGATTACACCCTCAGGAGATGGCTGAAAAGAAACTTACAGAGAATAAACCGTGCCGTTTTCCAGTCACCCTTCGCTTCTCTGGAGGACCCCCCGCCCCCCCCCGCCCCCGCTTCTGAGATGAACCCATGCTTTTGTTGGTTTGTTGGACTACATGGTCCTTGCTCGACCACAGGGGTGAGAAGGCACCTTCGGCTCTCCCCTTGCTGTTTTGTCAACATCTGAGGCAGACAGTTGCTCAGCAGATGTGTGCTAGTCAACAGCTGTTTACAAAGCACCTTCAATAGCTTTGACACTGTCCAGGGCACTGGCGAGCCCCATGCTGGAAGGGAAAGACTGGGCGCTAAGTAAATTTAGCAGACTGCCTGTCCAGAAGTGATGTGCGAAGGGTAGGTGACAGTGCTGGGGTAGGCTGGGTTGCTCGGATCAAAGCCTATATGACCAGGTGGCATTTCTAGAAAGGTCTGGATAAAGTAAAGGGGGACACGTAGATGATCTTGTAGGGAAAAAAAAATATTCCAAGGGAGTGACTAGTTCCTGGGGTAGAGGCTTGCTGGAGGATCTAGCTTGGGTTGTGAGAGGAAGAGAGGGGTAAGGCAAAGGGACACCACAGGGACGACCTGGAAAACTAAGCAAACACTCAGCTATGACAGGCAGTGAGATGGGGCGGTGGGGGAGGGGAGGGTTGAGTTCTCTGGGGCCAACTTGGCTCTCCAGGCACTGTAACTCCTCCCCATTTTTTCCCGGGCTCATTAGCATCACTGTGAGACCTGGCCCTTCCCTGCAGTCAGAGCCCTGTGCTGGTGGTGACAGGGTTTGTTTGCTGTAGAGTCCTATTTGCTGGGATTGGTAGTGCCTACCTAGGCAGCCATCACTCCCACCCCTTGGGTACTGAAGTGACTCCACAGCTGATGACAGACTGGCTTGGATTGCATCAGCAGGCTTCCTTAAGTGACAGCCCTTGCTCCCTCCCTGACTTTGACACCTGCGACCGGGCCTGGCACAGGGCCAGGTGTGAGTAAATTGGGCCCTGGGTTCCTGCGGCTGTTTCTATTCACACTGCAGCTGCTTTCCTTAGTCACTGTGCCCCGTGAGCCTGGTCCCCAGCGTTGCCACTCAGCGCTTTCTTTCAGATGCCAAGGGAGAGCTGCCCTGTCCCTTCAGCAGCAGCAAGCGGGGACTCTCTTAAGTCCGCACCCCGTTTTCCTTGTGTGCCCATTACCGGGCAGGGCAAGAAAGCCTTGGCATTGCCTATTTTATTAGTGAGGAGTCTGAGTTTCGAGTGGTTGGAAACCCAATGAGTTTAAATCAAGAAGACGAATGTATTGATCCATAGCCCCAAAAGGCCAGGCAGGCCCCGGCGATGCCCGAGTGGAGCTAAGAACTCAGTGATGTCATCAAAACTTGGTCTTCTTCTGTCCATACCGACTTTCTTCTGGGAGCGCCTACCCCTAGGATGTCACGACATGCCGAGAAGAAGGTGATGTCCCCAGCAAGCCAGTCATCCCAGATTTGCTTATCACTTTTCTAGTACACATCTCATGACTGACTTTTCTTGGCTCCGATTGGTTCCTCAGCCCAAACCTAACACAGTCTGTTGTTCAATGCAAGCCACCATTTCTGGCCCCAGGAGGTGGCCCGTAGGACACTTGAAGTCTAGCAAGATGAAAGGGGCAACTTCTGAGTAAAGACTGCAGTCAAATTACCAGGCACTGGGTGAGCAGAGCTAAACAAACATGACCGGTTGGACGTTGTCTTAGTGAATCCACAGGAAATCCCACGGCAGGTGCGTTCCCACTCTGCAGATAGAGAAACGAGGTCCTGCCACGCAGTCCATTAAACTTGAGCGTCCAATGCTACAGACAGGCTCTGAGTTCACACTCATCTCTCAGGTCCCCTGGCTGAGAGTACCCCTGCACTTAACAGAGGGTAAGAGCACAAAGGCAGAGATGAGGTGGTCCTTGAAGACCATCCCCCTGCCCCACGCACACACTCACGTTTTACTTCGCTGTCTCTAGCTAATGCAGCACACCACTTTTCCTGACAATCCCAGAATGGGGGTAAGTGAGTCCCAGGAAGAACAGAGCAGAACGTTCTGAAACCACCCTGGGTGGAAATGTGCCTCGCAGAACAGTCCCCAGGCACAGGGAAAACCCATATGCCTAGAAAAGCCACTTATATAAATGCATGGAGGCGCGTTTTAAAAGCATGTATATTCATATCCCCTGGATATATATAAATATAGGTATTTATCCCTCTGAAGAGTCACAAGCATCAAGTGACTCAAATATTAATCATCATCTCTTCACAGAGGGAGAATATTTCCCTTCTATCTTGCTCATTTTATGACCACCTGAGGGGCCTCTTTGCACAGGCCGGCAGAGCCTCTGGGCCCAGAGTTCTTTAGTTGTTACATTGTGTGTCCATTGGGTCTTGACTCGGCCCCCACAGTCTCCTGATTCGCATTATTAACGCCAATGGATAATTACAGCACACCCCACACACAGTTATAATACCGTGCTAATGTGTGTATTCTCAACGAATTCTGATAAAGATGACTGGAAGGGTGTTCTGTTGAGGTCCATGATCCTGGAGGAGAGTGGAGCTTAAACATTTAGCCTTTTACAGAGCTAGAGAGTGGGGAATAAATTCACTTTTATTTTGAAGCAACTTCTCAATTTCAGGACTACTGATTTTTAACCAAGCGATTGATTAGTGTATTATGGAAGTTAAAATCAAAAGAGGAAGTACTGTTGGCTTCCGAGGCTAGTAGGTTACAGAACGCCTACTGGGGGATCCCATCTGCTGGGAACCTTGCTAAAATCCATCGCTGCTCCGTGTCCATACCATTTGATCGGCCCGTTCTGCTGGACGCAGCGATAAAACATTCAAGAGTACAAACACGATAAGTATTTAGTGCGGAATTTTCGAGGGGAAGGGAAGTTAGGAATATTTTAGTGCCTATCGGTGGGAAATCAGTTTAGAAAATGTGCATCTAATGGGCTCCCATCTCCATCTTTAACTTCGTTAAAAATACGTGAAACTTAAATATTGATGTGGAAGGGTAAATAGGATATATTTTAAATTTTTAACAGGTTGTCAAAAATAGCGTGACCCCAATTTGTAGGAAAAGGTTAGCCCACAAGCCTGCATGGCCGTTGGGGGGGCAGATGTGAGCCTGCACGTGACTTTGCACAGGAAGCTACTTGGGAGATGCAAAGGGTGCATGCTGACCAGTGTGGTGCTGAGCCACAGGGAGAGAACTCTGAGCGAGCCCCAGAGTCAAGACTTTGCTCTGGGGTGGGAACAACAGGGATGCTTTGGCCCCATCAGGGACATTTGGTGAGGTCTGGTCACATTTTTTGGCCGTCACTAATTTCAAGGGGTGGGGGTGATGCAGTCAGCATTGATTTGAGCACCAGCCATCGCTCATCTTTCATGGCACAGGAGGACCTCATAACAGAACGGTTAAGCTCAAATATCACCAGTGCCAAGATGAAGAAATTGCTTTATGCCCTTGGTGAGTATTTGAGTTTGTCGAAATAAACATTGTTAATCAAGTACTGGAAATAGAAAAAAAAAACCCACCCTGTGGAAAACACTTTTATTTCTGATCCTCCAGCACAAATGTTGTTGCTGGAAGGGCTGGGGAGCTAAGTTCCAGCTTTGAGATCAACGGTGACACAATGCCTGCCTCCTCCCTCTTCCCAACCATTTGTCTTTATTTGAAGACAGGATTTCTTTGTGTCTTTCCAAAGGGTTCGCAAACGTATTCATAGTAGAGAAGCGCTGTGGTCACATTGGTACCATTCCTCAGACCAAGAAAACAAACACCAGGGCAAGGCTGGTGTCAGCTAGACTCTTGAGAAGTACGCTGAAGTGTCTGGGAATGGTAGAATGGCCAAGGAGCCTGAGCTCTTCACTAATGGGGTATCCATGGCTGCTCCCAAACAGAAGTGATTCTTTCTCACCGGTGCTGGGGCTTCAGCCTGGAGACGGTACCCTTCTGGTGCCCTGAAGCCATGATGCAGCATGTTGGCATAGCAACATCTGAGGGCCAAGATGGCACTAAGGGTGGCTGTAGGGAGACAGATCTGAAGGACTGTTGAACCCACCCGCTGGTCCAGTTATTCAGGGTCCGAAGAGGCTCCTACCTGAAAATCATGGGCGAGAGAAAAGAAGGAGACCAAGCGAAATCTCTCTTGTCAAGGTCTCACTTTATTAAGGGACAATGCCAATATATATAGCCCCGAAATGGGGAACTGTTTCTTGAGGTGGGGGTGGAGTCAGAGAGCGGGAACTGGGGGTAATAAACACCTAGTTAGCTAACTAGCACACCTGTGTAAACAGAAATATTCTTTTGTGGATAGCTAACTAAGGAAGAGGGGAATCTCTGTAAACCTCCTTGAGGCAATGGCTTCCTTATCTTAGTAAGCTTTCTAGAGTCAAAACTCCTAGCTGGCTCTGTTAAACATTCTAAGTCAAAGGCCTTTCATGACCTTCTGTAATTATTAGGACAAATGGTCCCTGACAGACTGTGAAGGCCAAAAAGATGCTAAGTGCTTATACGGGGAGACAAGAAGGAAGCTGAAGGCCAAGCTGAAGCTCGGCATGATGGCTGAGGGGGAAGATCAGAAGGAGAAGAAAGGTACTAACGGTGCTGAGTGAAGGATGTAAGGAGAGAACCCAGCGTGGCTAATGTCAAGATGGAGCTGAGTGCAGCTGCAGGAAATGGGCTCTGAAGAGATCTGAGAGCCAGCATGCCATTGAGTGTGGTTGTAGGGAGCAGGTTGAAGATTTGAGGGAGGCTGAAGGCCAAGGTAGCATTGAGTGTGGCTATGGAAAGTAGATTCGGAGGGAGGCAGAGGGCCACTGTGCTATTTGCTGTATGTGACTTGGGGGAAGACAGGCCCCAGGGAGGCCCTGGTTTCCTATGGAACCCTCCCTCTGTGAGCCATATCTTGGTCCGCAGGATACAAACGGTCGTCCCTGATAAACCTAGAGGAGAGGAATGGAGGGGCGAGAGACACAAGGAATGACAGCAAGACAGGCTTTCTGATCAAGCTGTATTTTATTGATTTTTAGGAGCGGTTATATAGCAACCGGACAAAGGTGGGGGGGAGGGAAGATGTCAGGAACCTCCTGTTCTGCTGGAATTCAGATCCGGAGCCATCCCTAGCTAATGAGTAAATACTGAGGGTCTGTGATTGCTGACTAACAAAGGAAGTGCTAATTGTCTCTGAAGCCTGGTTCCTGCAGGTCTCACTAGGAGATGAGATGCCAGGTTAATCTCCAAGGCCCAGAACTTACCCTGCAGAGGTGTGAGATGGCTGTAAACAAAGGTACAGATCTCAAAATACGGGTCTTTGCTTCCCGCAGAGCCAGGCCTATCTGTTCAGGTCTACAGTGCCACCACTCAGAGGCAGGAGGATGGCTACTTCAAGGCCTGCTTGTGCTGCACAACCAGCTCCAGGTAGCCAGTGTAGCGCAAATTCTAATTGTTTTTAATAATCAAAACCTGGAGTCAGATATAGGGGTTAATGCCTGAAGATCGGAGAAGCCGAGCATCCAGCCGCTGATAAGCCGTTCTTATCTCTACAGAATCCTCAGACTGAATGCTGTCTCGACAAATCTTCAGGCTCCCTCTCTCTCTCTCTCTCTCTCTCTCTCTCTCTCTCTCTCTGAAACCTCAGACTGCTAGGAGCTTCTGTCTCCTCCCACCTTCTTTTCCTCTCTCCACCCAGCCATACAACTCCTGTCTTCACCTGCCTAGTGCTGGGATTAGAGGCGTGGCATCCCAAGTGCTGGGATCACCTTTGTGTGAGCTCTGTTTCTCTTTTAAACAGATTCAATCTCACGTGGCCCAGGGTAGCCTTGAACTCACAGAGATCCACCTGCCTCTGTCTCCTGAGTGTTGGGATTAAAGGTGTGTGCTACCACCTCCTGGTCTCTATGGCTAACTAGTAGCTTAGCTCTGGACTCTGATCTTTAGGCAAGCCTTATCTGTTATAAATAAATAAATATATATATATATATAAAATCACCATAAGCCAGAATGACTTAGTGAGGCCCTGTCTCAAGATAAGAACATGGAGAACCTGGGTTGCAGCTCAGTGGTAGAACACTTGCCTAATACCGAAGAGATTCTGAGTTCAAGTTCTGGTACCACCAAAACCCAAACAAACAACTAGATCATCTCTGGGCCCCACAAGGCTCCCAGCTCCCGCTTCCTAAGATGCCAGTGTGGCCATCAGCATGTCAGTTCCTGTAGGGTGGACAAGAGTAGCCAACTCAAGGAAAAAACCTTGGTGCTGCAAGGCTTAAGGTAGCCCCTTCCCAACTTTGAAATACAAGACAAGAGCTCTTGGGAGCCCCCAGCTTTTAAGGATACAGACTGAACAGGATACGTTTTGGTTTGGACTATTTTGTATTTTTAACATGATTTCCTGCATGTTCAGGATTTGATAGGGAGTGCTGTGGTCAAGAGCAGTCCCCAAATCACCAAGGCCACTAAAACCTGTGTCTCCCTCCCTCCCATTGCATGACAATCCTGGGTCATCCTGGTCTCTCCTTTCTTCTCAGTCAGTCTGTGTGGGGAAGGAGGGCAAGTGGAATCTATCCAAACTCTCTTCACTCAAGGCCGAGCTCTGCTGACTTGCTGGGGGAGGGACAGGGGGCGGGGGCTAAGTATCAACATGCATCCAAGGTCTTGAAAGAAAAGATGAAGACCTGAACACCTGTGAGTGGCGCCAATGACTCCTGGTCACAAGGAGTTCAAACAACAGACACGGTCCACCCAAATGCCAGAGCATGGTCACCCAAGGCAGGCTCTTACAAGGACAAAGAGCGGCAGTATCAGGGAGAAAACACACACACACACACACACACACACACACACACAGTAGGGGGAGGTGACCAATAAGCATAACAGTGGTGTGTTTCATGTTTCTGGCCTGTCCTTTCCCCCCGCCCCACACCCCATATCTGTTCCCTGTCTGGGGAATCGAATGGGTCATTCCAGAAGCTTGAAGAGGTCTCTTCCCATCCTGACATTCTGAGGCTCAAGAGACTCGGGGAGGGCCCTAGATTCCTTCCCAAACCTTCAAAGCATTCCCGCATCTGCCAAGCGTGGTCTGGACAGTGTCTCAGTCAGGGGGGCTGAAGGCAGTGGGAGACACGGAGCCAAAGTGTGAGGTTTGCAAGCATGGAGCCGCCAGTCACCGTTAGCTCTGGCCTTGAACCCATCTGGGGAAGGCAGTGTGAGCCAACTGTGTGTATCTGCTCATGAACCTTCACAGAAAATGAGCTTCTGGAACCTTCCACAGCCTTGCAACTTCCACCGCCAACTCAGCCCACCACCTGGACTGGCCTTTTCTCCTGTGGCTCCGCTGAGCAGCCTGAGAGCTCTCTGGCCACACGGGGTGTCAGAGTTTCTGTTTGTCACCCAGGCTGTCTGGACTTGAGCAAGGTCATGTGATGACAGGGACTTTATCACTCCGGGCTGAAGTCATCACCGCTTACAACACGACAAGAACGATGGCTACAAGTCTGTGCAGTGGAAGCTAGCTGTTAATTACCCAGGAAAATCCTCTTTGCAAATCTATATCAATTTCCACAGATGAGTTTGCGTTTGCCTCCCAGCCTTGGGAGTTCAGTCCATGAAGCAGAGTTGGCCCTGGCCAGAAGTTCTCTCTCTGGAACTGGCTAGCCTCATCCACAAAGCGCCTCAACATTAAACAAGTTCTGGGTGCACTGGGACATCTGCCTGCGTAGAAGGGCAGTAACTGTGAGCTGTGCTTCCGGGAGGCTGCTCCGTTATGACAGCTGCCTTTGCTGTCAGGTTTGAGAGTCGCCAACGAAGTACACGTCTGGGTGTGTCGTGTGAATGAATATTTCCAGAAGAGTTTCAGTGAGGCAGATACACTCAGTCTGGATGTAGGGGACACCATCCCGTGGATTTGGGTCTCCGGCATGAATTGGGCTCTCTGCTTCCTGACTGTGGAGACATTGTGACAAAGCTGCCACACACTCCTGCCGGGGTGACCTCCTCTCTACCGTAATGAGCAGCATCCTCTAGCTGTGGGCCAAAACAAACCCTCCCTTCCTTATGTTGCTTTTACTGGATATTTTCCACAGAACAAAATAAGTCATTACTGCCACAGTAAAGTATGCTACAGTCCGGGTGAGCTTCCCCCAGGGTTTGGAATACAGCCTCCAGAGGATGCTGGGGCAGGAGGGCCACATGTCTGCCCTGTCAGAGGACCCTGACTCAAGGCCCAACACTTCTGAAAGGAACTGTAGCTAAGGATCTGCAGGCCCCATGTCAGGGACATTTGAAGGTGAGGAAATATGGCCCCAGCGTCCCAAGAGCTCCTGGCGTTTCAAGATGGATTTAAACATCCGAATATTTATGTGCACTCCCCAGACTTTTAACTCATTTGTTTTGTGGTCCTGGAGGTGGAATGCCCAGCCTCGTGCATGCTGAGCGAGCGCTCTAACCCTGAGCTGCATCCTTAAGTGTATTTCTTATTTGTTTCTGCGTGGGTATGCAGCACTGGGGACCGAACCAGGGCCTCACAAGTGATCAGCAGCCTCCTTATCCGCTTCTCTAAATCCTGACATTAAACTGATGTCCCTCTGACTCTGGTCCAGAGTACTGTAGCTCTTCTAAAACTGATTTTCATGCAGTCGACACTCGCGTCTTTCTTAAAAGTGAAGGTAGAGGTCAGAAACTTTTCAGATATTCCTCGATGCTTAAATCTGTTGGGTTTCCTTCTCATGGTCCAAGCTGGCTGCTCCAATTCCAGCCATCATACCACACACGCATGCTCACACGTATGCACATGGCAACCAGGACAGAAAGGAATAGAAAGGGAAGAGATGCACCGATCTCCTTAAAGATGTAACGCCTTCGCGGGCATCCCATTGTCTGGAACTTGGCTACATAGGTAAGAACAGAGGAACTACAAATAATTTGGAGTTAAAAAAATACTGTGGGGCTGGAGGGATGGCTCCGAGGTTAAGGGCACTGGCTGCTCTTCCAGAGGTCCTGAGTTCAATTCCCAGTAACCACATCATGGCTCACAACCATCTGTAATGAGATCCGGCACCCTCTTCTGGCCTGTAGGCATACATGCAGACAGAACACTGTATATATAACAAATAAATAAATCTTAAAAAATAAATACTGTGACAACTAAGGAAAAGGACACTTATGGGCCATTTGGGGACAAGGAGAATCGCTCTCTACCAGAGCTGTGACAGGAGAATGTTGCTGGGATAAAAACGCATTCCGGATTGAAATCCTTCTCCACATCAGCGCTTCCCATGCAAGGGTGCACTATGTGGCCGCACATTGTTCTAACTGGCGTAGATCTACCTGTTTCCTTTGACCTGGTAACATGGATGACACCACTGCCTTTCCTTCTCTGGGAATGGAGCTAATAGGGGAGTGACAGCAAGACCAAGGACACAGGTGTGCAAGTGGCCCACTGAGGATTCTGTCTCACAGCAGTGACATCCTGTACCATGGAACATACTAGAATCTGGAACCTCCACGTGGAGGATGAGCCTCCGGCCATCAAGCTGGATCCTCTGTGCCCTGGCTCGGGGACCTTCCCATTGCTCTTTGATCTCCATTTTCATACACATTCCTCCACCTACTTATATTTTAAAAAAAAACAAAGAGGGTATGAAATAATGACTTCTGAGGCAGGACTGCTTTTCTTCAAAACCAGGAATAATTGTTTTCCTGCTCTGCTGGGAAGGCAGGCCCTCTCATCTCCTGCCCAGAGTTTGGCCATCTACTTTTCCGTGGCCCCCATGAGCTTGTCTTTTCCCTTGTGATCCATCACCTGGCCCTTATCCTGCCTCGGGTGGGGTGGAATGGAAAACTCCCTTTCCCTCTCCCTTCACCACGTATGTCCGGCTCTTTGATTTGCCTGGCCAGGCAGAAGGGAGGTTTCCGCAGGGGGGCTGACCTCTGGAGAGCTCTCCCTGTGGAGAGCCCATAGGTACCTCATCAAGCTGAAGCCGCAGCGGTGGGAGGCAGCTTCTGAAGAAGGCCTCACAGGGCTGCCATGTGAAGCAGGAGGATTGGGAACATGCAAGGCTTGCCTGGGCTAGAGAAAGAGTTCAGGAGCAGCCTGGGCCAACTAGTAAGACCCTGCCTCAAAAGAGAAAGAGGGCCAGCAGGGGACAAAGGGGTCGTTTGTTTAGCGCATGTGAACCCTAGGTGGACCCTAGTACTCTGAAAGTCAAAGGGGAAGGAAGGTTCTGTTTTGTTCCTGATGTGTGATGCCACCCCTGTGAGTGGCAGCTCCTTCCCACAATTGGTGCCCTAGACCACCAGACTCCTGGTCCTCACAACACAAGGAACTGGAAGGGTGGCAGCCTCAGGAGGGCTCGTTGAGAGCCACTGCCCCAGATGGGTTCTTGGTGTCTGATATGCAAGCCCCTCAGCATCTGCAGAAAAGTCAGCTATGAAGGAACAGCACTGATGAGAAAGTTCTAGAACACTTCTGAAATTCATTACAGGGGTTTGGGTAGATTTTCCTGAAAATAAAACACAGGGCATTGATTTGGGGGAAGCAGGAAGGGTGATCACCAGCCGGACTACAGGTCTTCTCAGAATACTCGGGAAATTCATTTCTATGTGGAAAACAGAGAAGTCAATCTTTTCTCAATTCAGTTTGAACTCAGAACCCCTCCGTCAAGAATCATATTGCAAGGATTCCCTTCTCTAAATGGACCTTTGGGCTGCTTCTGTCTCTGACGACGGTGAGCGCCATGACTGTCTGTGCTGCTAGGAGCAGAGGCTCACGAATATGCCTGAGACCTGACGGTTGATCTTCTGAAAACACAGCAAAATATCTAGGGTCTTCCTGGTTTTGCCTGCCTTCCTCCCTCCCTCCCTCTCTGCCTCCCTTCCTTCCTTCCTTCTTTCCTTTTTTCTTCCTTCCTTTCTTCCTTCTTCCTTCCTTTCTTCCTTCCTTCTTCCTTCCTTCTTTTACTTTCCCCTTTTTGTATTAATTAAGTTTATTGTTTGGCGGTTTTACACATGTGTATAACGCACGTTGACTTGTCACTCATAGATTTATTGTCCTCTCTTCTCCTTTAGACGTGTCTAGCCTCAAATGTCCCACGTAGGCAAGGGTGACCTTGAACTTCTAACATTCCTGGTTTGTTCCTAGAATACTGGAATGACAGGCATTACAGTGACACGCCCAGTGTTTGTAGTGCTGGCGATGGAACCTAGGGAACCATAGGTTTTGTGCATGCCAGCAAAGCCCACCAAACTCGGCATTCCTGGCTATACTCCTTTAAACTTCTCTCTTGGAACTGGAGAGATGGCTCAGTGTTTAAGAGCACTGGCTGTTCTTCCAGAGGACCTGGGTTCAATTCCCAGCACCCACATGGTGGCTTACATCTCTCTGTAACTCTAGTTCCAGCGCTTTGACACTCTCACACAGACATTCATGCAGGCAGAACACCAATGAGCATGAAATAAAAATAAATTATACATAAAACAGCTCTCTTGGTGCATTGTACAAAAACCACATCTTTTAAGAGCCAAATGCAGCATATTACTTCTAGAATCTTCATGGAGTCACACGACAACTGCCACCACAGCCTAGCTTAGGGTGCCTCCATCACCTCTCTATGGGTCCCACATCCCTCCGTTCCCCCACCTCTCAACAACTACTTCCTGCCCACATGGGTTTGTCTATCCAGAATTTTTTAAGTACATAAAATCCTAAAATATCTGAGTTTGATATCCAGCCTTTTCCTCTTTAGCATGTTTTTAAGGCTCAACCACGTGACAGCATTGGTCAGTTTTATGTTCCTTTTTATCGTCCAGGAATATTCCATTGTTCAAATGCTTCTCATTTTGCCCGTTGACTTGGCCATCATCAGGTGGATATTTGGACCGTTTCCAGGCTCCTCCCAGCATTTTGCTTCGTGGCTGCCTATTGCTGGCTTTTCAGCATTTAAAATTCCCCCTTTTTTATTTATTTGCAATATTTATCTGCCTTTCTTTTTTGAGTAAGGGACTTACACAGGGCAATTTACCTACACCGCTGTCAGATGGACCTGGACTTTAAGGCTAAGCAAGGTTTTCCATGAGAACTCGGGATAGAGAACAGGTGTAGACAGAAGATCGCAAATCCATTCCTCACCAATGTATCTGACCATGTCCTAAAAAAATAAAAGATTAAAAAAAAAAGGGAGAAAAGGATAACAACATCCATTCAGCCTAAAGCCTACATGGGCATATGTGTGCATGTATACGTATTTTCTCTATTTCAACTGGAATGGGCTTGTAATCTTCAGGGAAATCAATAGGAGGAGTAATGACCGATTATACTGTGAGAATAGAAAGTTTTAAGACTCTTTGGAAATAGCACATGCATAAACCATTTTTGAGCTGTGCACAAATGTAGGAATTACTGCCCTTTGCAGGAGATTCGTGCCGAAGAGTGCACTTGGGCCTTATTGAATCTCAGCATCAGCAGCAATTCGATAACTCGAGTGTCTATGAAAGCCACTGTCCTGTGTTGTTCAGTGACAGGGGTTCCAAGACTGTGGGGACAAGACCTTTGTGCCTAATTTATAGCCACATGTTCAGTGAACTGGGTCTGCTGTATGAATCAAAGCTCTTGGCCATGTGATCCCCAGCACAGTGATGGTTAAAAAAAAATAATAAAACAGTCTTAAAGGTCCCTAGGGGTCTGGGCCACACATCTCCTCGCTCTGGACATTGGAAAAGAAGGCATCAGATTCAGAGTGAGCTTGGGGAAGAGAACACAGGAGGTGGCTTGCAGTGTCTGCCTGCAGGCTCTGTTTGGGAACAATTATCTCTCGATTCAGGAAACCAATTTGCTTCCTCCCATTTCTTACTTCCTTTCCACCCAAGCCTGGTCCAACTTTGTTACAAAGAAAGTAGAGAAACTTGTCACCTGTTTGATCACCATCACGATGTAGGGATTTGCCTGTCACCTGTTTGGGATAATGGTTGGATTTTTCAGTTTTCAGTTGACGCTTGGCAGTTCCGATGTGTTAGCTTGCTCTCACACAGCTGAAAGAATTCCACACGTCCTATCTGTTGTCAAGCTCATTTAGCAGATTATTCTAAGACTGAAGGAAGGGGAGAAAGCCTGTGCTATGAATCTTTTAAGGAAAATATTACAGACTGTGAACAAAAGCGAATCCATGGGATGCTAACACAGCTCCAATACCCAACTCAGAAATCCTTCTGTGAACCACTTGAAAAGGCCTATATTCATATTCGAACCAAGTCCAGGCATGATGCAAACACATGAAACCTGAAGTGGGTGGGCTGGTCTCTTGCTAGACCCTCACAGGGATCCCAGCCATGCCTTGATGGATGTCTGCTGGAGGAGGCTTCAGTCCATTAGAATACTGAAGTTGTCACTTCTCTGTCTGGCATGCCCCTTGCTTCACACTGCCCCATCACACTTAGTGTTTGATAACATTTGAGCCAATCAATTTGAGAATTTGTAGTGTGCACAGGTTTGCATGTGTGTTCTTCGTGTGTGTGCATTTACACGTATGCATGTGTGCATTTACACATATCCATGTGTGCATGTGTGGGGAGGGGGGTAGAGGTCAACCCCAGATGCTCCTCCTCGGGGACCGCCCATCATGATTTGGGGAACCTGGAACTTGCTGATCAGGTTAGGCAGCTTATCAGCAAGCCCTAGGAACCCACCTACCTGTGCCTGCTGGGTGCTGTGATTACAAGCAGGGACCAGCAAGCACCCACTGAGCCTCCTCCCCAGTCCTATCAGGGATGATCAGGATTTCTCATTTAGAATTTCTTCTATACAGGCGTGCTGGTGCATACCTTTAATGCCTGAACTCAAGAGACAGAGGCAGGCTGTGAGATTGTGAGGTGATGCCAACGTGGTCTACAGAGTGAGTTCAAGGTCAAATGAGGCCACACAGTGAGACCCTGTCTTAAAACAGCAGCAACAATAACAACAACAAAAAAACAGCCCCAAACCTAAATAAATAACTTTTTCAAAAAATAGGATTTCTATTCACAATCTTATATTTATTTTATAATTTTATTCTTATACATGTATGCATGTATTTTTGTCATATTTATCCTTTGCTCATTCCCGTATTTTTGCCAAATTCCTTCCCTCCAACAGTGTCCATCCAATTTCTCAAAGAAAGACTTTTCCCAAGCTGCAAAACCTTCCACCAAATGAACCACTGGGCAGGCAGACAGACAGTGCCTGTAGAAAGAGGCCGCTGGCCTTTGTTTCTGCCTCCGCACACTGGGTGAGGAATTCCTGCTAATGCCCTCCCAGCAAACCAGAGACCTAGATTGTTTTCTTGTTTGGTGTGGGCAAGAAAACCAGAGACCTAGACTGAGCCGCAGACCTTGTGGTCCAGCCCCGAGCTACGGCCCTTGTACAGAATACAGATTCTTATGCCAAATTTCCTGGTTTCAAATTGCTGGCAAACAACCATGCAAAATGAATCTAAAGACCAAATTTGATCTGTGGGTTGTTAACTTTCCGTCTTCAAGATGAATGTGTCTCTCAGATGATGGGAAAAGCTTATGGGCTTACATAAGAATTTTCTCCAGCTAGCTTTTTATTAAGATAATCAACCTAGACTATTGTTTTATCATTTAAGTCCTAGTCCTTGGTAAGCAGATGCTTTAATCCATTCTCCTGAGCCCAGTTCTTTATTTTACTGTATTGCGTTTTTTGAGACAGGGTCTCACTGTGTTCCCCTGGTTGGCCTGGGCTTCACTATGTAAGCCAAACTGGCCTCAAACTTGCAGCAATTCTCCTGCCTCTGCTTCTGCTTTCTGGGTGTTGGGATGGAAGGTGTATGTCATTATGCCTTGCCCAATAAATACACTGCCTAAAGTAACATCCATCCAGTTTCAAGATCGGATGCAGGGCCCAACACAACATCAAATCTGAACTTGCAATAATGATCCTGAGTTCTGGCTCTACATCCTCAGAGAACTTTAGTAAGGAGATAGTGAGCCCCTCCCCAGCCCAACTTGTGAGCCCTACAAGAAAGAAGAGGTAAGGCTCCAAAGTCACCATGGAGCTTCCGTTTGCAGTCATGTCTGTGCTTGTGTTAAGTGTGGTTCTTTCGGGTGACTTATGTGACTTGATGGTGGTGGACTTATCCCTGTTTCCACTCTTTGGCTATTTCTACCACCTCTGGCCCCTTCTTAGCTGTGTCCATGACCGCTCTACTTACTGAGGTCACAACAAACTAATTAATTCTTTAGAAAATCTGTCTGGAGCACAGCAGCTAAATTAACCAACCCCCAGGTCCCCATCTCACAACTCTGTAAACTATAGTCCGTGATTCAAATACGCCTGCTACCTAGCTTTGTTAATAAAGTTTTATTTTCATTCATGTCATGTATTAGCATGTATTTGTGCTACCACAGGCTGCTTAAGCCATTGTGAGAGAAATATTATGGCCGGTGAAGCCCAAACCATCCATTGCCTAGCCGTTTATGGACAGGGTTCGCTAACCCCTCAGGCCCTCACATCTTCCTATTTTCTGCACAATAGTAATTATCTGAAATCATTTGGTTTTTGTTTGTGTTTGGCTTCTGTAATGCGATATAAACTCCCCCAGGTCGTTGCCCCTGTACCTGGAACATAGTAATATCATAATATATTTTCATTGAGTCTACTTAATGACTCCATGCTTCCGCCATTTTTAAAGCAGAGAGGACTCCTGGGCTTTTTCAGCCTGCCAGGTGTTCTGTGGAAGGCTCTGAAGTTTGCTGTCGCATTTTACTGCCAGCAGGAATGCCGTGTAGATTCAGCATATCTAGGTTGTGGAAACTGAACCATCAGATTTCCCTGAGACAGATATGGCTGAAACAACAGACCCTAGGCCTTGAGGAGAAAAAGCTGAGCTATGAGATCAGAAAAAAAAAAAAAAAAGTGCAGCGTGGTGACCAGGCAAGTCATCAACCACTCTGGAGCAGTTACAGGTTCAGATCATTTTCTAGGTGGCCAAACCTTTCATCGTAGCTCGATCTGGCCACCTGAGCGTTTTGTTTTGTTTTTGCTTTTTCTTAAAGGAAATACTTCTGGACTTGTCTCCTAACCTGTGCCCTCCAAATTCCACACTACCTGTACCAATGCCAGCACAGCTCCATCGTATAGCCATGTCACCTGCACATCTCTCTCTTACCTGTGACAAGCTTGGAACTATGTTTCTTGGTCTTTCTATCTCATGGACCCACGCTCTTGAGTAGTTCAAAGGCCTGGGATTCAACTGCTGATTCCTTATCTATGAGGACTTTTCCTTCTCATCTCACTGCTTGTGAACAAGCCTCATTTTACATCAGTCTTCACTCCCAGGCTGTGTTTGGCCTGAATTCAGTCTCCAGAATAGAGACCCTGGCTCTGTGCTGAGTTGTATACCAGGCACTCCCAAACCACTGAAATTTCTCATAAGCCCTAGCACTGTCTTTTGGGAGACACTACATAGATAAGGCTGTAAAAATGTGCCTGCTTGTCATGTTTAGATAGATAGATAGATAGA
>JAQHUG010000040.1:5835679-5850191 GCA_028555095.1 Dicrostonyx torquatus
TATAGATAGGTGATACATATAGATACATATATTAGATAGGTAGGTAGGTCGATAGATGATAGATAGATAGATAGATAGAGAGATATATAGATAGACAGACAGACATTTTTTTTGGTGGAGATCTTTCTCTGTATCCTATCCCTCCTCACAATAAAGGAGGAGGGATACTAAACAAAATACTAAACAAAAGGGAGTTGTGTTAAGGCTCGTGGAGGTGCAGAAGCTGCCAGGCAGGGAAACACAGTACAGATCCCGCCCGCCCCTCTCGCCCCCCTACCCCGTAAATGTGAGCAGCCTTGAATTACTAAGCCAGGTAGAGCGCGTCTACAAATAACTTAAATGCATTAAACTCCAGGAAATGCTAGATCCTTCTGCAGCCACGAAGGTTTCCGTACGCAGTTGATTAGCATTCCAACGAGTCTGTGAGACTTTTAAGGCAAGTTGCTGGGTGGAGCTCAGTGGACTAATGCAGTGGGTCCCGAGCCTAATGGCTCCATTTATCAAGGGAGAAGCCTTTAACAGAATGCATAAACCTTTCTCACGTGGCCATTTTACTATGCGTCCAATCCTATTGCAACACAGCCCTGCATGCGGAGGAAATGAAGAAGTTTAAACAGGGTTAGCATTCCGAGAAAAGACAAAAGGAAAAAAAGCCAATACCCTCTCTTTTCCCAAATAAAAGATGGTTTACCAAAAATATGGGACTCTCTATTGGTGACAGAGTCTGACGGATGACACAATGTGTCACTGATGCCTCGTGGTGGGGACGTGAGCTCTCATTTCCACTGAACCCACACCCTGCATCGGGGATGATGCTAACAGGCTGCTACCACGGAGTCATTCAAGATGACTACTTAGTTAAAGGCCTTCCTGCCGCATTGAGCTTTAAGGGGCCTGAAAACCCTTGTATCAGGTCTTTATCCCCTAATCCATATTTTTCCCTTTTCTCTTAGTCTTTGTCCACGGAAGGAGACATGCCCACTCATGAGATCCACTAGAGTTTAGTCTTTGGGAAACCCATATGTTTGCTATGTTTCGTTTCTTCTATTCGTGATCTGAAAAATGTACCCTGATATTACAATTCTGACTTTGCCCTAACAGAAAGGTCACCAGAGACTTGTGAAATGAAGCGTTCAGCTAGGTGCTAAAGGAAGGTTTGGGGCTGTGCAAGCAACACTTCCACGGGCAGGGTAATTTTATCAGCAAGTCACCTGGAATGATGGCACAGGGTGGGTTTGAGGTTTCTTTACTGAAGGCCTCTGCCTCACCGTGTAGCTGGGAGATGGAGATATCCAATGAGCAACCATTTGGGGGGGGGGAACTGAGGACCTTCTGCATGAGATACATATCAGAACATATATGCTTCATAGAGTTTGGAAAGTTTGGAGGAATTTAACACTATTCACTAGACGGCTCATAGGTGGCAAACATTTACAATTCGCAGCTTTTATTTTCTCTTTCTGTTTTGTTTACATTTATTTGGGATTTTTGGAGGGGGCTATACACATGCCATGACGTATGTGTTAAGGTCAAAGGACAGCTCACTATGGATGGAATTCAAGTTGTCAGCCTTGACCATTATGCGCCTCTACCAGCTGAGCCACCTTGATGACCCTATTTTCATGTGTGTGTGTGTGTTTGTGTGTGTGTGTTGAATGGGTATGTATGTATACCTATGTATCCACCTATATGTTCATGTTGAGCAGCCAGAGGAGGATATTGGGAGTCCTGCCCGTCTCTCTCCACTTTATTACTTTGAGACAGGGTCTCTCTCTAGACCTGGAGCTAGGCTTTCAGCCAGGGAGCTTCAACAATCCTGCTGTTCCTAATTCCTACAGTACTAGGGTCACGGGTATGCACAACCACGCCCATTTCAGATGGCTGCAGATTAGAACTCGGATCCTCATACTTCCTCAGCATGCACTCTTACCCGCTGAGCCGTCTCCACAGCCCCACTATTCTCTTTCCAGGAGATGTTACTCTGCTACTTAGATTGAAAACCCTTTGTCCCTAATGCCTAAAACAGCCTCCCGGTTGCTCAGTGTCCAAACTAGTGTCCAAAGTCATTTCTTTAAAATGTTGAGTCTTCCCTGCTTCCTCCTAAAGATGGTATTTGGTACTTTTTTTTTGGCAGGATGTGGATATTCACCATAAGAGTTTTGCAAATCGAAATAGCTGAAACTGGACTCGATTGCTTTCATTTAAAAAAAAAAAGTTTCTTCTTCTCCTTTGGGAAACTCGGCGTCCTTCTGTGCGCTGCAAAAACAGCCTGCCTAAATAATACCCTGAACAGAAGGAAGAAACGCGGAAAGATCTTGTTTCATATAAGAGAGTGAAGAATCTTAGCATATTCTCCATGTACCCAGAAGTGTCCTATAAAAGCCATTAAAGCCCAGCGGGGGCTGTGAAGACGGCTCAGTTGGTATAGTGCTGGCTTTGCAAGTAGGGGGACCCGCGCTTCTTCCTCAGAATCCACTTTAAAATAAGTAAATACATAAATAAAAGCTGATCATAGTGACACATGCTTCCATTTTTATCAGTTTTGTGTGTGTGTGTGTGTGTGTGTGTGTGTGTGTGCGCGCACATAAGTGCAAACTCCTGAGGAGGCCAGAGGTATCAAATCCCAGGAATCTGTGAGTCACCCAGTTGTTGTAATTAGGGGGAGAGGTGTGGGTTGTGTTCCTGGCACCCAGCTCCCAGCCCCCAGCCACTGGCCCACTCAGCCACTGGTTGCTTGCTTATGCCCAAAATAATCACATGAGACTGTATTCATTTAAACTCTGCCTGGCCCATCATCACCACCCTCTTCTTGGCTAGCCCTCACCTCATAAACTAACCCATTATAAAAGTCTGTAAGTCACCACGTGGTGACTTACCGGAAAGGTCTAACCTGCATCCATCTGCAACGGTGGCTCATGGTGTCTCTCTTCCCAGAACTTCCTTTCTGTCTACTCCGCCCACCTAAGGGCTGACCTATCTTACAAGCCAGGCAGAGTCTTTATTTAACCAATCAAAGCACAGAAATACAGAAGACCCTCCTACTCCACCCAGTGTGGGCACTAGGAATGGAACTTGAGGTCCAGGGATCAAACTTTGGACCCCGTGCTTGCAAGGGAAGCCTGGATGAACCACAGCCTCAGCCTTAGTGGACATGAACTCTTCTTCCAGCACACAGAAAGGGCCTTCTTTACCTCTCAGCAGGGGTGGGCAGGGTGCAGGCCACCAGCTGCATAACAAAACCACAGGGTCGCTGTGGGGGTTCGCCCTGGAGACCTAAACAGAGCTCAGGAGCACTTGAGATGCCTCAGCTGGCTGGCTGTTCTCAGAGGAGCCTAGGAAAGGAGGAAAAGATAAAAATTCCTTATACTCTGTGTCTGGATGCCTCTCATCCACCAGGAGGGGCCTCCTGTTGAGGGACCAGCTACCTGGACTATGTTCATACCTCACCTGCCTTGGATCTTCTGCTGCAGGCTGTATCGGTTTCTCTCCTGATCCCTTCATGGGTGGACCTGGACCTCCATCCACTAAGTTTCTAGAAAGGATACAGACGTCCTCTGTGTACTGCTTTCCTAGTGACTCAATTCTTTGGTTTTGGCAATAGTAGGAGACATTTTTTTTCTCTTTTGCATGATTCCAGTTCAAACTCCATTTTGAAATTAACAAATGTGCTTCGCCCACTCACCCTAAACCTCGGAGATACGGCCCACTGAGGCAAAGATAACCATCTTCAAGTTTCTGCGGGCTATTCTCCTGCCAGGAAGCTGCTTCCACTCGCTTTCATTCCTCTTTAAAAAGTCAGTGTCGCAGAACCTAAGAGGAGATCAGCAGAGCGTCTTAAAAGCGTGAACCATCTATCTTCTGGGAAGTCTTCCTGGTGAGCTGTGTGTTTAAACCGTACCAGGAAGCATCTGTGGTACAACAAAACAGGCGGGATCTTGAACTCTTTTTTTTTTTTAAATATTTATTTATTTATTATGTATACAATATTCTGTCTGTGTGTATGCCCACATGCCAGAAGAGGGCACCAGACCCTATTACAGATGGTTGTGAGCCACCATGTGGTTGCTGGGGATTGAACTAAGGACCTTTGGAAGAGCAGGCAATGCTCTTAACCACTGAGCCATCGGATCTTGAACTCTTAAAAGATGGTTTTAATTCTCCACGAAGCCGCATCGTCCGTTAGCCTCTCTGGCTTTGTCAGTTCCTCTGCGAAGTGGAAATGAAGGGTGCTGTCCCCAGAGGGCTGTCGCGAGGATCAGATAAAAATGGCGGGGAAACTGCTCAGCAAACTGTGAAGTGCTGTACAAATGTAGGGGAAAAAAAATTCACCCAAAATGGCAGTGTGTGAGGTTCTTGAGCAGAAAATAGGGAGCCAGAGAGAATCTTTTGGGAGACACAGTACAGAAAGAAAATAGCAGAAGCAGACATAACCATCCGAACCATTATATTCTGTGTTCCTTTATTTCTTTACGATCTCTTGTCTTATTGTTTGAGAATGTCATATATGTACATGATGTGATTGGGCCAAACCCATTCCGTCACCTCCAATTTCTTCTCCCTTACCCTCCCTCCCACTTTCTCCTCCCAGCTCCACCTGTTTTTTGTTGTTGTATAACTCCCTGCTCTGTTTACTGCTAGCGGTACGCGAATGGGTGTCCTTTCATCCTCGTAGCCTGGGTCGCCTCTCAGGGGCCACAGCCCTGAAGAAAACTGACTCTCACTGTCTCCCACAGTCATCAATAGCTCCTCAGACAGGGGTGGGGTTTCACGGGCCCCTCTCCCATCCATACTGAGATGCTGCCTGGTTTGATCTTCCAGAGGTCTAGAGCATCTAGTCCCATATATTGTGAGCTCATGTGTGCAACGGCACTGTCAATTCCAGCAAATACTGTTTGGCGGGCGGCTGGTGTCTACTTCCTCTGGTTCTTACAATCCCCCACCCTAGGTCACAAAAATCTTCCCTAATAACTGAAGAACCAGTTGAATGAAACATCACATTTAGTCTAGATGTATACAACTGTACACATTTGGCGAACTCTTTAAAATATCCGATATCCTCTAAATTTCATTTATGTGCACAAGTGCCTGTGTGTGTGTGTGTGTGTGTGTGTGTGTAGATGAAAAAAAAATCACAAGTAATTTACCTGCCACTCAATTTGATCACAAAAAATTGTAGGCATGAATATGCAAGGAAATTTGAATGTGTGTTTGTCAGCAACCGAATATTTGGCAAAGGGGGGAAATTAAAGTAGATTGCACTCAGAGCTGAGAGAAGGAAGAATAAACAGAAATTTACAGGTGGGTGTTAGCAAACAGCACATATCCTGGATGGTCGTCTGGAAGAGACCCGTCTAAGTTCAGTAGGAACCTGATATTCTGCTTGTGCATTGTGTGTTAGACGTGGATCCCTCAACTTATACTTCTCAAAGGCGGATTGCTGTATCTGCATGGCAGGCACTCGGCTCTTCGGAGCTGGTAGCATGAAGGATTGCTTGAGACATTTCAAATACAAATGTCAGATAAGGTCACACCAGGGTGGTCAAACCAGCCAGGTAGCCAATAGGAATTTATGAGGTCATCCATATTCTTTTAAATTATGATTTGCTAGATTGCAATGAGGAAAAGCCCCCAAAACATCAGAGGAGAGAGAGAGCAGATCTTGGGGTGCTGACTTGAGAGACCCAATGCCGCAGAACAGGGCTTCGGAGTTACACAGCTGCATCAGGCTCTGAAGGCAGACGCTGGACAAAATGCTGGGCTCCGTCAGAATTAACTGAAAAAGTTTCTGAGCCTCTCTCTCCTTGAACCTTCTCTGTTACTCCTGTGGTTTCATAACTGCGTTATAATTTCTTAGAGAGGTTAAGAGGAGATAGCCCAGTAGATAAAGCACTTGCCATGCAAGCTAGAAGTTGAGTCTCCAGAACCCCATAATAGTCATGTAGACATGGCGGTCTGCCTCCAATCCCAGCGCTCAGGAGGTGAGACAAGGCTATCCCTGGAGCAAACCAACAAGTATGACCAAACCAACGGGCAAGCTCTGGTTTCAAACGAGAAACTTCGATTTAATATATAAGATAAGGAACTAAGGAAGACATTGGACATCAGCCTCTGGCTTATACACACACACACACACACACACATTCAAACATACATGTGCACACACCTTCAACAATCTAAAATTTTTTCTTTGTGCTCCTGTGCCCACAGAATACAGGAATTTAATATCAGCGACCCCTCACACACATGCATGTACACACCTTGACACATGGCCTCCTTTGGTCATTTTCCTGTCCACAGATGTTTGAGAGCTGTTCTGCTCAGAAAGCACCAGGGAGAAAGGCCCACATAGGGGCTGCACTCTGTGGTCTTCCCTTGGAGCTACTATCAAATACCCAGGGCGAAGGACAGGCAGTGAGAGGCTGGGCAGGACTGACTTCCCAGAAATTGTCATCAACCTCCCTGGCCTCGATGCGAAAAGGTATTTTGAGGCTTAAATGAAACAGTGGTTGACATCTTCCTTCAGGGTCATTTCAGAAAGTTGGTACACGTGTACTTTTCAATACCTCTTTCTGTGTGTGAACCTTGTTGATTCCGGATCCGGGTCACCTCATCTTCATGACAGTAAATCAATACTGACTTAGTGAAGATATGAACACAGAAATGCACAAAGGAAACAAAATTGAATGATAATAATAATAATAATAATAATAATAATAATAATAATACAGTACTATCGCCATTAATTGCTGCTGTTGAGATAGTTATTTCTTTTGCGTTCTGTGACTCCAGGCTCGGTATCCAATCTTTTTGTGCCTTTGCCACTTACCTGTTTTACTGGCTAGGTTTTTTTTTTTTTTATTGTCTACTTGACAAAACTGAGAGTCACCCGGGAAGAGGGAATCCTAATTTTGAAGAATTGCATCAGTCAGATTGGCCTGGGACAAATCTGTGAGGGATTGCCTTCATTGGTGGCTCACATGCGGGGGGGGGGAGCCCACTTTAGGCGGCACTGCTCCTAGGCAGTAGGTCCCAGGCTGTGTAAGACAGCTATCTGTTGAAGTCAGTGAGCCAGTGAGCAGTCTCCTCCATGAATCCTGCTTCAATTCCCGCTTGACTTCCCACCTGATTTCCTCAGTGATGAACAGTAGCTTGGAAGCCAAAACCAACCCTCTGCTTCCCAAGTTACCTTGGTCATGGTGTGCTTCACGACGAGGAAGTAGAAGGCAGAACACTTGTGGAAAGAAAAGATCAGATCTTTGTCTCCCGCCCCAAAGACGACAAAGACGATGGGCGAAACAGGCTTTGGAAAGTGCAGGAGACCACACAGGTAGAGTGCAAAACCAGAAAACAGGGTCACAGTATCCAAATCCCAGTGCAGTACAGTTCCAGAGTTGGGTCCAGTGCATTCGGAAGGTCATGGTACGAGACTAAGTAGCATTACTGTGAGAGTCACAGAGAGGTGGCAGACGGTTGAGCTTCAGCGACCTCTGCTCAGGGACGCAGAGCAGGCAGATGCTGGTGTGAGCATCATGCTGATGAATGTAGAGAAGCCTGCATCCTTCCTAGCATTGTCTGCCGTGTGGGATGCTCTTCCGCGGTAGGTGTGTGTCAGTCTCCAAGGTATAGGTACCGAAGTAGCAAAAGACTGACCTTGAATTTGGAATGAAGTTCTTATGACACATGCGTGAGTTGCTGGGTGAGAGGAACTTCATCTTGTGGCAATTCTATTTAGAACACACAAGTTTAATAAAAGGCCAAAATATACACAGATTACTATACCAGAGAGAGAGAGCTCCTCCAAGGAAGCAGGCAGGTTGGTGATCCGCGCAGAGAGAGCCTTTCCACGTGGGCCTACCATTTTATACCTCTCTTGGGACCTGGTGGTCCATCCCCATTAATTAATTGAGGGGTGGCATAATTAGCTAATGGCAGGGCGTGGTCACAAGCCAAAATGGTCAAGACCACACCCCTTCATCATCTCAGCTGAGTCAGAGCATCTGATTCGGGAGTTCTTAATGACCAGCAGTGTCCACGTGACCTCTGTGCAGATGTCTTTATCCCTTCCCCTCACTGGTTAGAAGCTAGTGGGGATCTGCAAGAATTTATCTAACAGTGTCTCCTGTCCTCATTCATAGCCACAGCGTGCAAGCTCTGCTAGTTCTCAGCTCCCTTAGCACGGTATAGAAGACGGCACATTGGGGAAACTGAACTTACTCTGCAAGGCGCCCAAATAGAGGCCCCTTCTGCTCCTGCAGCCCCTAACACTTCCAGAACATTCACTGATCGGTCTCTCCCACAAGCACCCACTGCTGCAAGGATCCCATCCTGCAAGTCACTGGTGGGAGACAGGCTTCAACCCTTCTCATGCACCCATGTCTGCATAGCTCAGGCTCTCCATCACTGTGCCCTGATCCCTAGAAGCTTCTACACTGTAGAGGTGTAGGGAATGGAAGGTCACTGAGCTGGTCAGTGAGCCTCTGACCACATTCTGTCCCACAGTTGCTTTGTCAGGATGTCTGCCTTGAGCTCCTCAAGCTAAGACTCAGCTTTCTACTCTGTGATGACCCCTGTGAGCCGCTGTGGTTTAGACCCAGTTTGATCCCTAAGATCCATAGGTGGGAAACTTGGTCCCCAGTATAGCTGGTGGCCCTTTAAGAGGAGGGGCCTAGTGAGCAGAGACTGGCTCACTGGGGACACTGCCCTGGAAAGGTGTTAGGTCTCCAGAGATGAGGTGTCACTAGTGCCACCCCACCTCTGGCTCCAGACAATTTGCACAGGCTCTTACCACTGTGGCATCTTCATACTGAAGTCTTCACCAGAGACCTGGATGGGGGTGTCTGGTCTGATGTTTGACTTGCAGATTCAAAAGCTGCAAGGAGTGTAAAAGCACACAGCCTTGAGTATTTTACTTTAGCAATGGCACCTGAATCCGTGCGTGAGGTAAAGTCAGCTTCTTACAGAGCCAAGAAGGTCTTGCTGAAGGAGTGGGGACCCCCAGCTTGTTCTTCAAACCATTCTGCAGTGACAACGATCTGCCAGCATCAAAGGGCCCTGAAGGAGCTGCATGTGTCATAGTTCTTTGCATAATCTATATGCCAGGTTGATGACCAGTGAATTGTGTTGATCCTTTAATGACAATGTCAATAGCTTGTCTCTTAGAGCCCGTAAGCCCAGATCCATGCACATCTTAAGTCATTAATGGTACACAGTTTGAAACGGCTCCCCCCGCCCCCATCACAGCCTCTTCTGCTACATCCGTAAAGGAGGTGAAAAGTAGTTCTTTATGCTCTGTCATTCTTGAGCAGGGTTTTTATTATTATGTAAAAAGCAATTATAACTCAGACAAAAAACAATTCAATGTGTGAAATGGGAAAATAGTTCTATTGTCACTGGAATGCTCCAGTTGGGGTCTGCCAAGTCCGTAGTGGTGGAGAACAGAAATCCGTGTGCTCCGAGCTGCAGGTCGCTGTAGGATGTGTGGCCTTCCCAACCCATCTGGCCAGGCCAGCTACATCTTCCATGCCTGCTGACTTCCAGTGCCCGGAAACCCCTAGCTCTTCCCAGCAGCTTCCAGAACCGCAATCACTCTTCCCTTCTCCGTCCTGACCTCTCCAGTTCAGTGATGTCCGCTCTGCAGCCAAGAGGGTCTTTCCAAAACCCTAATGTCATCCATGTGTCATGTTCCTCCACTGAAACTCCTTCTAGTTCCTCGGTGGGTTTATGGATGTGTTGCTTTCCAGAGAAGCTGAAACAAACTCTCCCAAGCTAAGCAACTTAAAACCACAGAGATTAATGTTTAAGGTCACAAAGTCAAGGAAGGAAACGTGTGGCACAAACCTGTGTGATCCCAGGACTTGGGAGGCTGAGGCAGGAGGATTGTAAGTTTGGGACAAACTAGGAATACATAGTGAGACCCTATCTAAAGGCACAGAAGGAAGAGGAGGAGAATGAGGAGATGGATGGAGAGGAGAAGAGGAGAAAAGAGGCAGAGAGGAGGAAGGACCGGGAATAGGAGGGAAGAGGAGGAAGGCAAAGGTGAGGGCAAGCCTAGCCTCTCGTTGAAGGTTCTAGGAGTGTCCTTTGCTTTTCCCAGCTTCAGTGGTGACTGGCATCATGGCCTTGTGGACTAGTGACTCTGGCGTTGCCTCTGTTATCACACGGCACCCTCCCCTGTGTCTTCTCGGTCATTTCCCTTCCGTGTCTGGGTTCCAATTTCCCTTGATGCAGAAAAACACCAGTCCTTGGATTCAAGCCCACACTAAAGATTTCATCTTAACTTGATGGCATCTGCAAAGTTGGTCTACCTCTACATAAATGCACAACTCCAGGCTCCAGGGGTTGAAACCTCAGCCTGTCTCAAGGACACACAGTTCAACTCACAACCCTGAGTTGATTCAGAGGACACCAAGCCCTTTCTCAGTACCTTCCAGACCTAGTTGTGTCCGACTCCACCCCAGTTCTCTCCCCATGCTCTGACAACAGTCCTCTGGCACCTTCAACTCCTGTTTCCCGCTGTAGCATGTGTCTGTTTGTGGATCGACTTTTGCAAACTGTGCTTTCCTCTGAACCACCTGCAGCTCCTCAGCCCTCAGCCCTAACTGCGCCAGCTCCATGTTTCTCTCTAAGCAAATCTACCTGGAGGGATACACTTAATCTAACACCCGGCTTACCATCTGCGCCCTTTCTTCCGTGCCACTTAACTCTGTGGGCAGTTAAGCATTTATTAGGGTAATTGCTTAAGTCACCTGAGTCCCACTTGCATGAGCTGGCAACTGGAGTGAGGGCTGGTCTGTGTCAGAGTAGATACTTAATAATTAGCAGACAGGTTCACCAAGTAGCCTGTAAATGTGTACTTGAGAATACGACCGATATCGCCTGTAGGACACTTGTGTGACTTAAAATGTCTTAATGATTTATTTTAATCATCTTTATTTGTGTGTGTTTGTGTGCATGCATGTGCGCATGCGTGCATGCGTGCGTGTGTGTGCGTGTGCGTGTGCGTGTGTGTGTGTGTGTGTGTGTGTGTGTGCATGTGAGTGAAGGTATCAGTGGAAGCCAGAGGCATAAAAGGCATGAGATTCCCTGGTACTGGAGTTAGAAGTGGCTGTGAGCGACTTGACCAGTGGGTGGTAGGAGCTGAATTCTTGTCTTCTGCAAGAGCAGCCAGTGCTTGGAACCACGGAGCTGTCTCTCCCACCCCATGACTTTTTCCCTATAGAAAATGATATTCTCGTGAACTCTTTGGGTCTTAATACCTTGAGACTAAATTCTGCCTTTTCAGAGGCGTGTGTTAAACATGGCCTGGTGCTTGGCTCCCCTAAGCAGCCGAAGGGCAACCCCCTCCATCAACTGGATTTAGGAAGTGGACATCTGAAGACCCTTAAAAATGTTTACAAGATTAAAGCGAACAAAAGGAAAGGAAAAGGAAACAAAGAAACACAGGCAACATCTTTATTTCTTATGGATATGCCCTATCTCACAGAAGAGGAGCCCAGGATCCTCTGCGAAAGGCCATTTAATCCTCATTAACTGTCCTTCAACTGGGCATGCTTTCTTTGCAGCACGTGGGATATAAAGGGGTACTTCCCCAGGAGAAATAAGTGTGATGTCTCATAGTTCACACACTCTAGGACACCTAAT
The DNA here is from genome assembly GCA_028555095.1 of Dicrostonyx torquatus. Classification (NCBI taxonomy): domain Eukaryota; kingdom Metazoa; phylum Chordata; class Mammalia; order Rodentia; family Cricetidae; genus Dicrostonyx; species Dicrostonyx torquatus. The sequence goes on from JAQHUG010000040.1 coordinate 5,847,320, forward strand.
GCTCTACCCAGGGAGCATACCCTGTTTATCATTGTGCTTATGGACAGGACAAGCCTCACACTGACTGCTGGACCATGCTTGATTTATAGCACTTCCTACCGCTCCGCCACTGGAGAAGGTAGCCACACGGCTCGAATTCCATCTGTCCCGTACGTTGCCCCCCTTCAATTAATGGCTTATTTTATAAATTCTCTCCCGAGAGTCAAAGAAAACGTGTGCTTTACTTCTTTAGATAAAATTGCCATCCACCAAACAGGATGAGCGTTTAAATCCCAGTGACAAAGAAGTTGATGAGAACGTTTGGTGGGGGAGGAAGCCTAAGGGGAGCAGGTTAACAAAATCTCTCATTTCCTGTAGGAAACTTTAGTAGGTGTTTCCTAATCCTGCCTAGCAAGGGGTTGATGCTTTGATGAGCGTGCGTGTGGTACACACACACAGACACACACACTTGGTGCGCACTGGCTCAAGTTTCCATATTAGCAGAAAAGAAACAGAAAGAGATTCCAGGGGAGGAAGGAAGCCATTCATCCAGTGGGTTTGGCAGCTAGACGCTTAGGGGAAAAAAATGACCTCTTATTAATATGCAATTGTCACTGTTTTAATCGTGAAATATTGACCAGTCCTCGCCCGGTGCAAACCAACTTAGTCTAATCTACCCCAGCAGACAGTGACTTGGGGTTTATATCCCACAGCCTCACAGCCTCCATCTGGCCACAGCTCATGGCTATGTTGATCTCTTTAGTAAATATGGCTAGCTGAGAACTGGGGAGAGGAGAGGGTCACCCACATTTCACTGGTTTTGTTGTTGTTTGTTTTTCCTTTCTTGTTGAAATTCTGGATCATAGCTGTTTTATGGTCAGATAACTGCAGGGTCCTATAGCAAAAGGACCGTTATTATCTAAAGTGCAGCACCCGAGGGAGCCCCATGCTTGGCCCCACAGCTTGACTTCCAGTTGCTCACTGCCCCACATACGTTCCCCTAAGGAATGGGCTCTGTTCTCGGGGCCTCCCAGTATTAGTGAGGGGAAAAACAATTGCACATCGAAGCCCTACTAACCTGTCTTAATTAGCTGCCAATTTTATAAATGATTCCTTTTTTTTAATAGTCAGGTCCCCCATTCCTTCATTTATCTGCTCTTTTGGTGTTTTCTGTGATGTGACCTCTTTTGGATAAATGGGGAACTGAGCCAGAGACTGTAAGCCCTTTCTGATGGGAGAGCGTTTTGATTTACAATTTAAAATGTAAATGTTTTGGGGCAGGCCTCTGAAGAAAAAAAAAGTGGAAGAATAATTCACAAGTCGAGACATTGCTCCTTCGCACTTAAACATTTATTACCGAGAGGCACACAGCTCTGTGCCCGTGTATTTACCTCCATGGTGGCTTTTATTGCTTCGGTTAGGTGCTGTTGCACGGAGGCTCACATAAACATTTATATAGGTTTTAGAAAACAGTTGTTAAGGAAAAGGAGCCGCCTTCTGTTTACACAAATTCAGAACAAAGAAACATTGCAGAGGCTTCCGGTAATTGACATGTGGGCGTGTTTTTTTTTTTTCCAAGGCACCGACTGGAAGAAGTGAGTCTCGGAGATTTATTTTTGACAGGACTTGAATTGCTGGTAGTCTGACACATTTTTGAACAATTACTAGACACCGGGGTGTTTAAAGTAATAGGTACTGTTTGTCTGAGGGAGGGGAAGTTTTGAAACCGTTAGCATGGCACAGTTCTCCATGTGCTTAGCAAGATGTGTATTGTTACATGTGTGCCTCGGGCAGCCTGCACATACATGCCTCGCTCCCCCAAATGATAGCCCTCTTTCTCGATACAGAAGTCACACTTTAAAAACAGAGCCCTTCACTTGAAGAATTGGTGGCTCATGGGAACTCAAGAGAGGAATGGGCTTCTCTGCTCACTGTCAAGTTCCGGTTTGGCTCTTAGTCAGCGTCTGAAGTACACAGAGCAGAGAGTTCTGTCCTGTTTTGTTTCACATGTCTCGGGGACCAGGCCTGACTGTTCATTAATTAGTGGCTATCTTTCAAGTGCTTCTAAACATGGTCTCACTAGATCTGAACTCCAACTGCAAGATTTAAATTCGCAATTTGTGAGCCACTCCCCCCCCCCCCCACCCCCCCACCCCAGAAGATAAAGCCACCACAGCTGCCATAATTGGCCAGGCATGGACGTCTTGTGCTGTCTAAGTCAACGCTTTCCTTCCTTGCTGTGCAGCCGTCTGATGGACATGAAGGATGGCTGGCTTTCTGCCTTCTGCCCTGAGTCTTGTGGCTGCAGAAGCCAGGCTGTCTCTGGAAGGGATTTGTCTATATTGCTTGTTCTCAGGCAACCCAGGTCAAGGCAACCCAGACCGAGTGTCTTTTATACATCACTGGTGACGCGGGATTCATTGCCCATCTTGTGATTGTCACCTCTCAGCCTGGTCCACAGACACACATGGGGAACCTTAGAGAGTGGCACCGTCTGTATTTTTAAAAGAAATCCTCACCCTGCTGTATAGAAGATGTGTGGCACTTTGGATTGTGAGTCTTTAGCACTCTTCCTTAACTGAGGGTGACTTTGCTCCCAGATCACCCCGACACATTATCAGTTACCAGAACCAAAGGACGGGGAAGATGCTGGGAAGACAGCTCAGTCGGCAAAGTGCTTATCATGCAAACATAAGGACCTGAGTTCGGTCCCCAGAACCCACATTTGATAAGGCAGGCATGCTAGCAGGCACTTAGAACCCCAGAGCTGGGGAGGTGGAGACTGGTGGGTGGATCCGGAACCCTGGGGCTCTCCGTTCAGCTAGCATAGTCTACTTGGCAAGTTCCATGCCAGTGAGAGACCCTGTCTCCAAAACGAAATGAATGGCACCTG
>JAQHUG010000040.1:5868221-5891302 GCA_028555095.1 Dicrostonyx torquatus
ACACACACACACACCACTCGATGCCACTTAATTAATTCAAATAAAACAGTTGATGCATCAAATAAAATGTTTACAAGCATGAATTTATCTATTTCCTACGGAGAATCCTTTGATAGGCACGTGACTTGATCCTAGGGCACAGTGGCATTTGAAGCAGGGCACAGATAAACCTCCTAATAATTTAATTGTCGTGTATTTACCTTAATGTGTAATATTCATATAAAACGAGGGCCACATCACAACAGCAATTTCATAGCTGTAATAGCTGATACTTTTTTTCCACTGTCACTTGTAATATAAAAGTTATTGTGTAAATACACCTGTTTATGGGCTGGAGACTTGCTGTGTTTTCAGACGCCCCAGGTTGGGTTCCCAGCACCCACTTCAGGAAGTTGACAACCATCTCTTAACTTTAGCTCTTGGGACTTGACACCCTCTTCTGGCTTCTGTGGACACCTGTACCTGCATGCATACACACAGACACAGTCAGGCACTGAGTCACACATAACCCACATAAATAAAAATAAGTATGTAGCTTCATACATTTGTATATGGGAAGCAAAGATTAAAAGGTTATTTCTATATTGGCAAATTAATGAAGAAAGGTAAGATTCACTGAGACCAATGAGATGGGGACCTTTGAATGACGCCCGTTGCCATTAACTTACATTTCCAGTTCAATTTTTATCTCTGACCTGAGCTTCCCTGAGACCCAGTTGGGCTTTGCACAGAGATGGTTTAAATGTTTTTGTTTTATTAATCTACCTGCTCCTTGTCCATAAAAAGAGGACTCTTGACGTCAAGTCTTATTTAACGTGGAGGGACCTCAGTTAACTTGTAAGCCAGCCTCTGTGTTGTCACATCTCATCAGGCTGTAGAAACTGAGTCCAGCAAATGTCAGCCAGAATTCAAAGCCAGAATCCTCTCTGTCTTCACCCTCGCTACCAGATGGCGCTTCATCAGTCAACTCGAGTCTCCCAGTGTTCCTTGTTGACTCTGATCTGTTTGACAAAGTGTGTGGGTTGTTAGACTGTTTTTCCCTTGAGACAGCCTGACAAACAAGCCTTCACCTGGGGGAATGAATGCTAGCCACAGGAGAGGAGACACCGTAGTCCCTGGTAGGACGCGGCATGCCACATGCTGTGTCATCAGCTCCTTCTGGAGCCCCTCTCAGAAGCATTTTCCTCCCTCTTGTCATCTGTACACTTCTCTGTCACTTTCAAAATGATTTTTGAAGCCTCGAGTTAAGATGATATGCCACAAGAAAAGTAAATGAGAAAGGCACTGAGGAGCCGTGGCCAAAATGACAGCCTGGGACAAGGAGGTAGCTTAGTCACAGAGGGTTTTCCTGGGGCCATCCTCCTGCCAGGACAGAGCCTCCTGGCTTAGTTCAGGGACCAGCAGTGTTTCTCTGAAAAGGGCCATGGAGTCTGCAGATCGCATGGTCTCTGCACCAGTGCCTTGGCTGGAAAGCAGCTAGAGACTATGTCAACAAAAGACTTTTCCCAATAAACCTCTTTATTTACAAAGCAAGTGATAGGCCTTATGTGGCCCAGAGTAGCACACCAACTCTCAGCCCAGAAGGTGGGAGTTTAAACCCTGGAATCAAATAGATCCAAGACATACCCTAGTTCTTATGGTTGCCTGCTTTGGGATCCCAAGCAAAATTCAGCAACTCTACAGGGCTGTGCATGCTCTGAATAAAAGGATGAATGGCTCCAGGATTTATTATCACGATCATCTCCACAATTAACACTAAAGACCCAGTCAGGTCTCCTCACACTACCTCAGCATTTTGATCATATTGCTATTACACATGGATGTGAATTTGTATGTAGATATGTGCATACTCACATGTATGATCTCTTTCCTTTTCACTTGGTTTCCCATTAAGCTATGAATTGATCATGTGACAGCCTTTGACCCTTTGCTTGCCTCTGTAAATAAAGTTGCATAGAAACACAGGATGCTTTTACCCTACAAGAGTAGAGGGGAATTTGAGCAAGCAGAGACTGTGTTTCATAGTCCTCTACCGAAGACATTTTCTCGCCCCTGTGCTGAGCAAGAAAACCCATTGAATCCCATATTTGAGTAGTTATATTTCTTTGGTTTTTGCTCAGACATCTCCTGAGAACATCTCATCTTCCCCTTCCCGCCTGTGAAATTCCGTTTAGGGATCATGATGGTTGTTGTGACGACCCTCCAACATCAGTGAGATTCTGTCCCGGGTCATGAAAGTCCTATGTGGAGGTCCCCGACTTTGTGTAAACTAGTGTTTCCCCTCAGCTTGCCCTTAGTGGCTGCTGCTTCTTCACAGAGGTCTCCCCTACGTGAAGTAATTTACTTCTTATCCCAGAGTAAACTCACCCCACGCCACTCTGCCTAGCTTTCCTAGCACACTCTTGCTAACCTTCTACACAAGTCTGCTGGGAGTCTAATGGGAATATCTGCAACAGGGGTATCATTATAATAGGTGTCAAAAATGCCACTGCTCTCCCAGAACACCCGGGTCTTGACAAGACAGATGAAGCCTACGGCTTTCTGTTTGTACTTAAGCTCCCAGAAGCCAGGACCGCAGGCTTTTTTCTCACATTGTGAGTCACCAGTGGCTGTTCCTTCAGATATCCATTTGTCCCGAAGATTCTGCCTTCCAGAATTTTCCCCAAGATTTTCAGGCTGCAGCGTGAAATCTCTTGCAGGGAATGGAAACGAATGTGCCGGTACCTCTGGGCTTCGGTGTTTTACGTGAGAATGTGTCTGTTGGACCTTGCGATTGAGAGCTACAAACCCCAGCACAGCAAGGCTTGAGCAACTGGCAATTTATTGCCAGTTAACTAAAGCATTCGGGACAAGCTGGCTTCGAGCAGTGCTGGTTCAAGGCCTCAGGTCACAATTTGAAAAGGCTCACTCTCACTTCCCTGGTCCACTTCCAGTCTGTTGGCTTCATCCCAAGCCATTATGGCACCTCATGGTGGCCTGGTGGCAATGAGAAGACCGGCTATCACCCTCTCAGCACTAAGTCCAGCCTCAGTAAGCTGCTCCAGACCCCGGTACCCTAGTCAATGTCTCATGACCTATGGTTCGGTATGCTGGTGGTGAGGCCCACTCTGGCTAAAAACATCCAATACTCTGATGAGGGAAATACGGGACTTGTCACCCATAGACCTAAGGGACAGCTACTTTGTGTGCCTAGAGTCATGTGAATAATAGCAGGGGCTCCTAAGGCAAGATCAGAAGGTGTCAGAAACATAGCGGATGAATGACAGGAGAAAACAACAACGACTCTCTTCTCTGTAAACAACCAGCTTGCTCGCCAGGCTGCTTTTCTCCTTGGCTTCCTGTGGCAGACTTTCTCAGCAACAGCGCTAGTCATATTTGGGGCCAGATCGAATTGTCAAATCTTGAGCAGCGTGGCTGTCCCCACCCCATTAGATGGCAGGAGCAGGCGCTCCTTGCCTCTCTGTCACTATAGCCTAACCCCTGGGAGTCACAGTTGCTGAGTTGAGAAGCATCACTAGCTAATGGTTATAAGCAAGTGGTGGCCAGAGGGTCAGGGCACTGCCCATTCCTCACCAGGGATAGGACCCCAAAGGGAAAGAGTGCTCCCAGGGTTGAAACTGGCAACCCTTCAGCACCTTCAAAGCCTTCATTGACTGGTCCCTTCTCCAAGGAGAGGGAAGGTCTTCAGACCCAGAGGGACCCAGCCAAACCTATTGGCATAACTAGGGTACGTGTCAAGTTGAAAATGAATCCTGGGGCCAGGAAGGTCAAAGCTCAAATTCTATTTGTATCAGATTCTTGGCCGATAATCTTGGGCTACTTAGTTAACTCCCGAGTCCGGGTGTTCTCTCTCCTAAGATATAAAGACCACAGTTATACCTAACAAAAAGAGGTAGGAATTCTCAAGTTTTGTGTTGTCATGGTTACAAACATCACTAGCCAGGATCCCCAACCTGGGCCCATAGATAGCGAGGACCAGATAATAGAGGATGGCCCAGCGCTTTGTCGGATGTCAGGTTGTATCCCTAGCATTGGTACTTCCATGTCAGCAACAGGGTCAAAGGAGATGCTCAAAAGCTCTGGGGCCAGTGAGATGACTCATGGCGGGGGGGATGGGGGGTGGGGAAGGTGCAGGGAAGGTGCTGGCTGTGAAAACATGAAGGCCTGAGTTTGGATCCCCAGAACTCACATGGTGGTCTGAGTCCAGAACCCCAATATGTCTATGGAGAAGTGGGGAGCGATTAAAATTCCTCAGAGCTCATGGGCTAGACAGGAAGATGTAAGCAGCAGGAAAAAACAAACAAACAAACAAAAAACCTGTCTCAAATCTAGTGGCAGAGGAGGACAGATACCTGAGGTGTCCTCTGTCTTCCACACCCATGCCATGATGCACACACACACACAAAAAAAGTGGGGGCTAAGCTGTCTGTAGACATTGTCAAATGTTTCCTGGAGACGGAATGTCTACAATGATAGAGAAAGGGGGACAAAATCCACCCCCTGAAACCCACTGATTTAAATACTCCAGAGGCAGCAAGTCCAGAGGGAAAGAAGAATAATTCTATTGCTTTATCCTCTTTCCCAAGGCAGACTCCATGGCTGGCCCAGGAAAAAGAAGGGGGGCTACTTCCCAACATGTTTAGGAAGAAGTCTGAGGCCCCCCAGATCTGACCCAGTAGATGACAGTACTCACACCTCCAATTTCTTGCTGAAGAGGGAGATGGAGAAGGCACGCCTATCTCCTCTGGCCTTTATCTCCAGAAGTGCTGCCCTGCAGGCTTCCAGACCATACTCCTCCTATTTCCAGCTCCAGGCTTGCCCAGGGGATCCATGAAGTCCGTCCAGTTAGTTGCTTAAAGTGTGTCCTCCTGTCTGGCTACCAGGTGGGAAATCATCATTCTGAAGCTCTGCTTGCATGTTATAATGAAAACGCTTGTTACGTTTAATGAAAACCATAGACCAGGCCATGAATCCTGTGGCCTTTCAGATGTGTGTGCACAGCTGTGCAGAAACACGGAAGTGCTGGGGATGTAAGGGTCCTTCATTTTCCCATGATTACCTGACACCGAGGTTCCTGGGGGTCAGCAGAATGCTACATCAGATTTAAAGTCGGTAAAGTCAGCTTCCAGCTGTGGCCATGTAGGGCCAGAGAATGGCTGCCACTCAGAGCTTAGTATATGGAGCCATGGTGAGCTCAGAGGGCCACAATCCAGGCTCTGTTTTTAATGTGAGGTGTTCTGAGTGGACTCACATGTGTGACCCTTGGTCACCAGCTGGTGTCACTGTTTTGGAGGTGGTGGAACCTCTGGAAGGTGAAAGTATACTGGAGGAAGTAGGGCCAGTGGAGAGCGGGCCCGCAGCCTAGTCCCACTTCCTGTCTGCTCTCTGTTTCCTGGCTGTGGATTCAGTGTGAGCAGCACTGTGTGCCTTCCTCATCATGGCACATTGTATCTCCCCATCTAGTTTCTTTTTTTTTCATAGAATTTATTTTGGTCATCGTCTACCTCCCCCCTACTCTGTTTTTCAAAAGAGAAGCTCCTTTTGCTGAGCAGCTCCTCCCAAGCCTGCCGTCTACCTTGAGGTGTGGCTGATACCCTGAGGGTCACTCCACTGGAGAACACTGACTGTCCCTCCCCCAGCAGGTGTCAATTGCAAATAACTTCTTTGGTTGAGGGTGGGACTTTGTGCTCATGCCCCCTTCTCAGTACTGGGATTTTGTCTGGTTTGAATGTGTGCAAGTTTGTGTGCCCCTCAGGGTCTCGGTCAGTTCAGCCCTGTTGTGTTTAAAAAACACAATTTCCCTGGCATCGTTCACCACCTGTGGCCCTTTCAGTCTTTCCACTTCCTTCTCCTCCTCGGACCGCTAACTATATCCTTTGGTAAATGTAAGCCAAATAAACATTTCCTTGGCTAAATAATAATAATAATAGTTTCGAGTCATGCAAATCTAAGTAGCTTACATGGGACTAGCACATGTTGAAGTCGCTAGCTCACTAACCTGCAGACCAGAGACCACGTGACCTGTGTCCTAGCTACTAAGTTAGGTGAGCTCACAAATCATCTAACACGTAAGAAACACTCAAAATGTATGATTACCATATGTAACAAATTGACAGGATTCGAAGCCATTTCCTTCCATTCTTCATCCATTATTCCACTGTTTTATTTAGTGCCTACTTTTTCGTCTGGGCTAGCAATTTGTAATTCAGCCCCAAAACGAGCAAAGTGTGAAAGACCAATGTGTGGGAAAGATCAACTTCCTTGTCCCCCTGGAATCTGGCTCCTGAGATAGCTCAACAGAAGCGAACTGTCTCCAGTCAGTTAAGCACCTCAAAAATCAGCTAGAAACTCAGGGGCTGGGACTTCCTAATCTTTCCTTCCACGGATCTAGAACGTTCAATTATCACATTTTGATGTTCAAAAAAGAAGTGAAGTTTCCAGGCGAGTGACAAGTCAGTTTGAGAGGAATTTATTGCAGGCTTATCCCTTATCTATCCCAAGAGTCCTTTGATTTATATAGTTTACCCTATAGCCCAGGAATCGGCCTTGTTAGAGGGCTGAGGAATGCAGCTCCAAGGCCAAGGTTGTGGTTTGCTGTGTCCTTGGATGGTTACAATTCCCTCTTCATAGATCTTTCTTACCTTTAGGATTCGGTATGATTTAATTGCCGAGAAAGCTCTGCCTATATGCTGGGACCACTTCCAAATGCCACCTCGTGGTCCTACAAATAAATGTAGTTTCAATGGAAAATGGAAGGTGACCCACCCTCGCTGCTGACAAAAATCCCAAAGGGAGAGAGAAGCACCCGAGGAACGGGTCCTCAAGGGCCTGTGAGGAAGAGCAAGGGGTGGGCCACGTAGCTGCGTCCCACTAAAGTAAGGTTTTCAGGAGGTTTTCTGTGAAGGTCTCAACTCCCAGGTGAGCCCTGAAAGCAGTGAACTTGGCCATGACCCCCCCCCCAATGCCTGTAGGAGCCGTTTGTAGCTCTCTTATATTAGGTACAGCTCCAGGTTCCAACTTAAGCTTAACCTCCTGCAAGACACATCCGATAGTCTCTCGCCTCCAAAATAGGATTGTCACGATTTTGTGGTTTAACTTCTTTCCAGTAATTTTTTTTCCCATTTATCTCTTTTTTATTCCATCGCTCTCCCTGATAGTCCATAGATACCATAACGGATAGGATTGGCCTCCAAGAAGGCGGAAAGAAATCCACAGTTTGCTGGGTGGCTCAGTGTGTACTCAGCGCCCGGTGCTCAGTTCAGAAGTGTGGCTGGCTTCGGGGGGTGCAGGGAGTCCACGCTGTCCCTAACTTTGAGACGCATGAAGATGTGTTTACTTGCCTAAGACTGCACAGACAGTGGATGATCCAACCTGCCACGCAGTCATGGAGTCTGATATTTGCCGCTGCCCTGTTAGCCTATTTACACTCCCTTGGCTTTCAGACCTAAAGGAGAAAAGGCCCTTGCCTTCCCATTTTCTGGTTCATTGCCAGGTGGTCCTGAACCACCTGTCCCTTTGCCAAAGTCGAAATCCCCTGCCAGTCTCAGCTTTCTCTCCCTGTTAACATTCAGAGCTCACGTTGCATTAAATGGTTAAAGAAAAAAAAGGGGGCTGCGGGGGAGGGGAGCCCAAATGTGTGTCATTAAACTGGTCATGACAGAGTGTCGTTAGTATTAGGAAATTCGAGCATGGGATAATGCCTTTTGGCACGATCTCCTCTGAGCAGGAAGCCTGCGCTGGAGAAGGTATGCAAGCAGAGAGCGAGGGGCGTCTGTTCGTTCTCAGTTCCCCTGACAGCCGGGATGGCTTGTTTGTGTCAGCCTTCCCTGGGATGGTAACTGCGATCTCACAGAAGGGTCAAAGTCCACCAGACCTTTGTGCCTGCTCAGGGTCCCACCCCAGGCCTCTTCTCTCCTGCCCCCTGGTCCCCTCTAAATTAATTCACATTCCACTGCCTGTTATTGGATAATGCCTGGACAAAATACTCTTGCCCACACTCCTTGCTTAAGGCGAGGTGACTGGAGCGGAGTGCCGCTGGCTAGGAGCCACCGACTAATTGCTGTATGCCCATTTCCCCTCGCCAGAGGCACACCCAGCATTGACAAATCTGTGGCTGTTTCCCAATTTCTTCAGGTCTCTGGAACAATCAGGGCAATATTCACTGGGGTGGGGGAACAGCCTGGGTGGGGGTGGAAAGAGAAGCTAATTCTCTATAGGCACTGGCACCTTCGACTCACTCTGTTTAATCTCCCGTTATTTTGATCGCGGTGATCTGGGTTTTTAATTTCCTGTAATCCAGAAAGGAATGCTGTTCTCTTCCTTAAGCATCTGTGGGATCTGCCTTTCATGTTCCAGAAGAATCTTAACAGAGATGTTTTGTCAACGACTGGATGTTTCATTAGAAATCCAAAGATTCCCGTTAACTCCACTTATTTCCGTGGCTCCGATCAGCTTTCAGCTGAATAATTCACGATGTTTAATAACCTTTTGATATCATTGCCAAAATTATTGACTTAATAATATTTGGTTGTTAATAATGGAGGAGGGGGAAGGGGTTTCTTATCGTTTACATCAGTTTCTGTCTTATTGTCTTGCAAATCTTGGGGGGACAATAATCGTCAAGACCTTTAATATCTTGTCATTTTTCTTGGTAGACGTCAGGAAATGGTTTTGAGTTTTTAAATATGACTTGACTTCACTTTTATTTTCATATTTCGGAGGCTTGGGGTTTGTTTTGAGCTGTGGTCTCACTACGCAGCCCAAACTGACCTTGAACTTAAAGTTCTCCCTCCTCCTCCTGGCCTGTGCTTGCTGGGGTTATAAAGGCCTGTGCGGCACAACCGGCTAGTCTCTGCATTCCTGAGCTTCAAAGGATACACTGAAGCCATCCAATTAATCTAACTAGTCCTGATTGAAACACTTCCCAGGAGTTTGGGGCGGCCATGCCCACTTGGCCCTAGCTTCTCACAGTCTCTAGCAAATTTCAGTGGGCTCTTTTGTCCCCTTTTAAAATCGAATCCTGTTGTGATCGCGTCTGTAGTTTCCTTCCGGGAACACACTTTACAATCTGAAGTAAGAATGGGGCTGGAAAATTCATCACGGATTTGTCTTGGCAAGGTGGGGTTTCAGCCCGCTTTCTCCTCAGAGCTCCTGCAGAAGTCGGAGCTGCGGTGGGCAGGCAGGAAGCAGTGCTTCGTCTCCTTCTGGAAAAAAAAAAGTGAAAATCAGATGTATGGACCACATACGTGCTTATTGATTACCTTATAGCCTCAGAGTCTCCTGCTTTCTCTTTACCTTGAAAAGAGCCCTTTTAGAGACCGAGCACCGAGCTGTACACCTTTAACTTCCACATCCTAAGGAGGCGGGTGGATCTCCACGGGTGTGAGGCCAGCCGGGTCCACACTGTGAGCTCCAGACCAGCCAGGGCTGCAGAGTGAGACACCATCTCAACGTTAATTAACTAAAGATAAAACTTTCAAAACTCCTCTACAAATCTCCTTTGCAAGGGGCCCTTGTTGTTAGCCCATCCTTACCTGGGCCTCTCCTCTGCAATAACAGCTACATCTTCGGGCCATGTTCCAAGAAGAGCCCTCCTTATCCCCAATTTTATTCAATACCTAATGGTGTTATGGCACATGTCCAAAACTTAACCTTCCGGGCAGTAAGAAATTTCTTCGTCGTGCTGTTTCTCAATGGAAACTGACTTCCTGCATCAGATACAGAAGGTGATATGTGTACAACTGGGTGAAGGAAATCATTAGAATTCCCCTACCCAGGGTTCTGGGTGTTCCAAGCATGCTGGGAATGTGCCTGGTTGGGAGTGGATCAACGATCAACATGTCTACTCAATGTTGAGGGCAAGAGAGGAAATTCCTTAATAAGCCACAGGGAGGGAAAGGTGTCTGTGGCTTCACCGAGCCTGTAGACCACCCATGGAAAATGCAGAGGGCGCCCACAGATCCAGATAAATACACACAACTGGGGGCCTCACTGAGGTCTCTAGAGCCCCTCCATTAACCAGCATGAAAGTGGGCCACTGTTGTCAAGTAAAAAGTATGTCTTGGGGCTCAGCTGTGCAGCTCATGTGAGGTAGGATACAGCGCCGATCTTCAGCTGGGGTCACCCATTTGGTGTATGTTTTACTTTGGTTTCTGTGATAAACACTCCAACCCTAAAGAAACTTAGGGAGGGAAATAGTTCCCTCCGTCTTATCGGTCACGGTCTACCTTTGGGAAGTCAAAGCAGGTCCACTTGCCCTTCTACATAGCATCGCCTCCAACCAAGGAACTCAAGACAAGGACGCATGGCAGAAGCCACGGAGGAAGCCCCTTCCTTTACAGGCTCATGGTCCAGGCTAGCATTTTTATGGGGCCCAGGACCTCCTGAGTAGAGAGAGTGCTGCCTACGGTAGACTGGGCTGTCCTGCAACCGTGTTCAAAATAATCCCCAGCCATGCCCACTGGGCCAATCAGATCTGGGCAGTTCCTCAGCTGAGATTCCCTTCTCAGGTGACTCCAGGTTTATCTGTCAAACTGACGGTTAAAACTAGCTAGGATGGTGGGTCACGTCAACAAGAGAGAGAGAGTAGAATACAGCTGAGTGCCCTGCCTGCAGCAAAGGAAATAAGATGCTCTTTGTTGTTCTATATTTATACAACTACGCTTCGGATGGATTACAAAATGATCCAAAAGCCCCCAAAGTTTCAGAAGTTCCTACTGCTTCCACGTAGGGAGACAGTCACGAGTCCCATGCAAGAACTCTACCTTAAAGAATGTTGAAATAAGGGGCTGGAGAGATGGCTCAGTGGTTAAGAGCATTGACTGCTCTTCCAGAGGACCCGGGGTTCAATTCCCAGCACCCACATGGCAGCTCACAACTGTCTGAAGATCCAGTTGCGGGGGATTTGACACCTTCACACCAATGCACATAAAATAAAGTTAAATAAACCATAAAAAAGAATGTTGAAATACATAATTCTTGTTTTTAAAGAGGTGGCGGGCGTCCAATGGCTTCACTGACTACGAGAGGCTATGGTTTACACCGGCTTCAGCCAGCATCCAATGGCTGAAGGACTCAGTGTTGTAGAGTGCTGCCTCTCTGGTAAATGACCAGCAGACCCCAGAGCCCCCAGAGGTGGCTCATCAGCAAAGCTTCCAGGGTCTAAGGACCTTAAGAGGGCACTGCCATGAAATCAGACTGCACCAGGTGCAGTGTCCAGTGCCTACGTGGGAACTGAGCGCTCTTTTTGAGGGAAAAATACAGTGTCACACAGAAGCCAAGGGGAAATGGGAAGTAAGCGCTTTGTTCAATTTTGTTCAAGAAAAGCAGCACACTCCAGCTTTGAAAGTGTAGAATAGCCAGAGCCGCCGTTACCCCCGGTCACTTAGTTAAAAGTCATCTTATTTGCTCTTCCTGCTATTGCCAATCTGAGGCTCAGTCGTAGACCAGTCTGCCTTCCAGAAAGTTCGAGTACAGACGTAGTCTTTGCTCCCGCCCGGCTACACCTCATCAGGTTTGCGGCTAACACTTCAGTCCTGGCCACTCTCAATGTGACGGTTCTGGTCAAGGTTCTGCTGTTTCGTGATGAATCCGGCTTTTGCCACCTAGGTTTTAATATTCACTGAGGTGCTGACACAAATGGGACAAGATCTTATTACCGGAATTCTTGAGCTTACACCAGTTTCAGGAGTAGAGAAATAGATTTCACCTGAGAACGCTCTTAATGTTATGTCAGAGTCCAATTGATCTGATGGACTTTTAATGACTTCGCTGATAAGAGAGAGAGAGAGAGCCTTAGACCTGCTCCAGCCAGTGTGAAAAGGCTGACGGCAATTTGCATGGCCCGGTGAGATCTCAAATGGGAGGAACGGACCTTCAAGTTCAAAGAGGTTGCACGCTGGCCGCAGAAGAGGCGTGAACTGTGCAGGGCTGGGTACGGAAACCAGGGAGCACGTGGATTCTGTGCTTCTCAAGACGCCTAAGCACATACACCAAAGTTACAGAGCAGCGGGGCTGGGTGACTGAAGGGCTGGCGGGTGGAACACACACGCACACTCAGACAGAGGATAAGGAAAGAGTATCCAGAAAAGCCGGAAACAAAGGAAGCATTTGCCCACTGCTAAGAGACAATCTAAGCTGCTAAGAGCCCCCACCTGTGATCCACAGCTCTCGCTTGCACTTTAAGCAAATGGGAGGCTTTAGCGGGACATTATCACCTGCAGAGCCCAGTAATGGGTAATTGAGTAGGGAAGGGGGCCATGCATTTCTGATTAATATTTACCAAAGTCTGTGTGTGTTTTGCCTCAACCGTTAATGACTTGACAGATCGAGTCGAACAAAAAGGATAGTGTGGCCTGAAAATGGGGCATTGTGCTCCTCAGACACTGCCTCCTCTCCGCTTGGCTTCCGATGAATGCTATTCTTTAATAGCAAACTGGTGTTCGTGAAGAACTTATTACCGAGACTCCAAGGAGCCAAGAATGAAGGAATGCCTGACTGGCAGTGATCAATCAGTTCCCCTTTTTAACACGAGCTGATCCTTCCTTTTCCAAGTAACAGTTCATACAAAGGTCTCTAACATAAACACGCGAGTCATGGGAGCCATTACAGCCCCTACTCATGTTCACGGTTCCATGTACGCTCGGGGAGAAGATGACCCCTGCCAGTCCTAACAGAGGTTAATTATTAACAACTGTAAAGAAATAATCTTCAAATAGCAAAAAAAAAAAAAAAAGTCATGTTTAGTTAAAGATTCTGCATCCTTGGAGCAGAATTCATACGGGAGTAGCCCTGGGAAGTGCTGACCAGTGAACTAGACCCAGAGAATTGAGGGGCTACGGAAGGCTCCATTTTCAGACATGGCTGATCCACTCTGTGGTCACATGGTTCTTGGGGTGACTTCTCTTCTCTTGCTCAAAAACCTCTATTGTGTGATCGGTTTGGTTTTCTGAGACAGGGTTTCGTATAGTCCCGGGTAACTACACACTGGATATGTTGCCCAGAATGACCTTGAACTCCAGGCCAGATGCCCCGGCATCATCTCCCAGCTGTTGGGATTACAGGTGTGTGTGTTAGCACACACAGCTCCAAAGGCCTACAGAGCGGGGTTTCTTCACTGTTGAGTCGACACTGATATCTGAGACTAGGCTTCTCTTTGCAGTGGGGATCATCCTAGGATTCCCCAGTGCAAAGATTATATGCAAATTAGCTAGACTTCTTCGCTAGCTCCTTGCCCACCCAAAGCCCCTCTGCCCCGTGCCCAGCTCCAGCGTACCCCCTTCTGAACCTTCCCATATACCCCGTGGTTGAGAACTGGGACTTCATCGGTTCAGTTCTTTCTCTTCTTCATGATAGCCACGTGACCTCAAGCAAGGAACTAACTCCCTCAGCTGTCCTGTACCTCCGCTTTCTCACCTGTAGTCTACACAGGGTCCTCACGGGAACTTGTCACATAAGGTCACAGGAGAAAAAACTGCTGCTGTGTAACAAGTGCATGATGACCATGCTTATTATTCTTTTATCTCTCGGTTGGAAAGTCCCTGCTTCTTCGTCCTCTACGAACATGATTTGTGTGTCTCCCAGTCCTTTCGTAGCCTCACAGAATTCATTTTGTGAAACCAGGTTAGAGTATGTCATGTGACTACCCCTAGACAACAGGCCAAAGGACTGGCAACTGGGGTCACTTATGATTATGAAAGCCAATGCATGTGTGTGGTGTGTGTGCGTGCGTGCGTGCGTGCGTGCGTGTGTGTGTGTGTGTGTGTGTGTGTGTGTGTGTGTGTGTGTGTACATGAGAACTCGTGTGCTGCCCACATCTCCCTAAGGGATTACGGGTAAAGCTGAATCCTCCTCCTTCCACCACCAACAGCAAGGATGGGATAGCAAGGGTGCCAGGCATCTTTGGGCTCTCAGTTGGTAAGACCTCTCCTCATCCACTGAGGGGGCAACCTCAGAACCGGAGTCCTTCAGCTGAGTGCCTGCTGGTCCTTCTTTTCCCAGTACCTCCTCAGCTCAAGATTCCTCTGCATCAGACTGGGGTCAGCATTTCCTTTGGAAATGAGAGCTTGCTTAAGTGTAGATTTCTAATATGATGTAGTTGGTACCCAGTGCCTGAAACCCCAGCATGCAGGAGGTGGAGGCAAGATGGTTGCTGAGTTCAAGGTCAGTAGGAAGGACACGTACATACATACAGGCATGAGATGCGGATTTCTGCATTCCAATTTTGCTCTGTTAGTTTAGAAATGTAACACTGGGGGCCTGAAAATCTGCAACTGTATCTGCATTCCCACGCAAGCTTCCAGGTCCTTATTTTGAGAAGTGAGGTTTAAAATAAAGCAACGTGAAGCAGAGAGGCTTTTGCACGCGACACCCGCCGTCCCCCAGTGTCTGAGCCTGCACATACTCCATTTTCATGAGTGTAACAGGGCAGAATTATTCTCCCCCTCGCTCTCGGTCATGCTCCAGGTAGTGAAAATGATGTGAATGGGAGGATTTTCGCTTTTAAGCGAAACAGTTGTATCTGTACTCCACACTCCCCAGCTCTTAAAAACAAGCTAGGGGAAGGGGGTTGGAGAAAGGGAGGACCAAACTTTTGCGGCCCCAGCTGGAAGGGGGCATGTGTTGTGTCGAATACAAAGGGAGGCACAGGCAGCAACAAGCTGAGAGTAATTTCTGGGTATCGGAGTGGAGAAAGATTTTTAGATTATGCTGTTCTGGAAGCTTCCATCACCAGGTGCACCAAAGAAACTTCCATATGGCTTCAATATCCTGGGGGGGGGGTTCGATGCATAGTTGAGCCTAACCCAAAATATGAAATAATCCATTCTTGGTCTATTTCTAGATGATGAATATCTCCTCCATATCCAAGACCTATTTAATGATTAATTCGAGTTTTCCCACAGCCACGAATCTGTATCCTCAGGAGTAATGGGGCCCATGTCCGGGTGATTTATTTAGAAACAAAAGCTAAAGAGGCTGCTCCATCCCTTCTCTCACTTCCCTGTCCACCAACAGCCTCGTCCATCTCCTTTCTCTTCCTCCACTGCCGTGCTAAAGAAAGCTCTATCTTCTGCCATCTCACGGCTTGGATCTTTCCAACAGGGCACTCTCAAAATGAAGGCCTGGGGCTGGGGAGGTGGCTCAGTTGGTAAAGCACTTGCCTGGAGGATGGGAGAACCGGAGTTCATATCCCCAGAGCCTGTATGAAGCCAGATGTGGTGACATGTGTCTATAATCCTTTCTACGGTGAGATGGGAGATGGAGACAGGAAAACCCCCAGAAGTTTGTGAGCCCAACTACCGTGGTGTTTACACAATGACAAACATGAGAGTCTGGAATGAGCTGGTAGAAGAGGACCGAATCTAAGGTTTTCTACATAGACACGCACAAATACACACACACACACACACACACACACACACGCAGAGAAAGAGAGAGAGAGATTGAGGGGGGACGTTTTGTAAGTAGGAGCCCACAGGGTGGCTCCTCAGGTATACTTGCCCAACAGTATGAGTTAAAGCTGCAGAACCCACATAAAGGAGAGAACTGACTCCCCAAGGCTGTCCACTGACTTCCACAAATGTATCATGACACACTAGTGTCCATCCTCTCTCTCTGTCTCTCTCTCTCACACACACACTCACACACACACACTCACACACACACTCACACACTCACACACACACTCACACACTCACACACACTCACTCACACACACACTCACACACACACACACTCACACACACCATGCATAAATTTAAAAAGCTAATCATAAGAAGCCCTTAAGTTCTTTTCCTAACTTCTCCACATGAACATTCCCTTTCTAGTGGCATGTAATCAAGCACACGTGTGCCCATGCATGGCACAGTTGCCTCGCTTTAACATGGGGTGGACAGTTGGACAGACTGCCTTCTTCATAGGGTTTCGTAGGAGTTCCGTGAGCCTCAAACTAGGACTCTGAGAGAACCTGGCCCACACTTCACAACGCTGATTCATGCCCAGCGTCATCCTCTGCCGTCTGTCTGTCTGTCTCTGTGTGTGTCTGTCTCTGCACATTTCTCTTTACCAAGACACCCTCTGCTCCTTCTTCTTCCTCATGGCCCATCTCCTTGGGAAGTCTTTTTATTCTCTCCCAGTTGGCAGCATCCCCCACTCAGTAGATCTTTAATCCCGATGACGTCATTGTACCATCTGTCCACCGACCTCCCCTCTGAGTTCATCCCACCTGCATGGACTGCAGTGCTGTGTGGAGACTTTGTGTCCACATTTGTACTGGGCATGAGCTGTGTTTCCCTGTGTGTGCATGGGGTATGTTTGGTGCTCTTATTTGCTTGACCACGAAGGGAACAGAAGCACACAGGTGGTAGACTTTGTAGGATTTGGAGAGCAGTTACATCCCCTTCTTAGGCAGACTGGCTTTTCTGTTTTTACCTTGATGGCTCTATAAATGTCACAGCTCCCAGAACTTTGTCTCTTTCGGGCTCTTGTCTCACCTTTAAACTCAGAAATCTCAAATCAGTAGCCTGCGAGTAAGGCAGCAGAGACAGTCAGAGCCTCAAACTAGTAAACTACTTTAGCCCACTGGAGAGGTGGCTCAGTGGGTAAAACATGGGAACTGAGTTCACATCCCCAGGACCCATGTAAACCCAGATGTGTTAGCACATGTCAATAAGCCCAGGGCTCTTAGGGAAAGATCGTGGATAGAGACAGGAGAATCCCAGGAAATGACGGCCAGCTAGGTACACAAGATGATGGTAAACCAGAGACGCTGCCTCCAACATGACAGAAGACAAGAACTGATGCCAATGTGTTTTCCAACTTTCACACAGACAACACAGACAGACAGACAGACAGACACACACACACACACAACCTCCAAAACTTGTTTTTTTTTAAAAAAAAGCACTTATCTTAAAACTTTAGTTTTTTTACCTAAAATTTTCAGTTTCTGTGTTTTATTTGTTTGTTTCTTTGTTTGAATCCGGCATCTCTTCTTGCTACACCATTCTTTCCACGCGATCATGGATGGCTAGCTGGAGTGGAAGGAGATGCAATTCCCTGCCCCAGCCACTGCCTGGGCCCCCTGGACACCTGAGACTGTCACTCCTGTGAGCTATCCTCAAGTTAATTAAGAGTCTACCAAGCAAGGGAAGCCCATTTGGCGTGTCTCATCCCCACCTGGCTTGTATGTGGCCTGTATCTCTCTGCAGCTGACTCCCACACACGTTCCCCACCTCCAGCCCTCACTGCATGTTACCGGCTGTTCTCCACTCTTGAAGCCTGGCTCTTCCTGTTTACTGTTCCATCTGAGTGAGTGTTCGCACCGAATAGCCTATTTTTCATTTACTGTTTGTGTGTGTGTGTGCGTGCACACACATTCCACGCACATGCGTGTGAAGGCCAGAGATCGCCTTCCCCTATCTTCCTCTATAAGTGCCCTGGCCTATTTCCTAAGACAGGGCCTCTCTTTGAACCTGAGGTTCACTGACCAGCTGGTTGTTAAGCCCCAGGAATCTGTCCTTTCTATGTGCATCGCCAGACTCAGCTTTAAAGTGTGTGTGTGGGGGGGGGGGATCAGAGTAAAATAAAGTCAAACACATACAAAGCCCGGCTTGAAACGACAGCAAAGGCTTGGGAGTTCAGGATGCCACTGCTGTTTAGGTGGAGAGAGACAGTGGTGGGGATGTAAAGGGTTGTGGGATATGACACTTGCTCTCATTTGGGGTACATTGGGTCACACCAGCAGACATACAAGTACAAATGCCCTGCACTGTTAAGAAGGGAACACATGGCAAACTGAAGGTGGGTTTGAGTCACAGTTTCAGAAGCTATCCACCTATGTGTGCCCTTTAAAAATCTGCAGAGAGGGGGCTGGAGAGATGGCTCAGTGGTTAAGAGCATTGCCTGCTCTTCCAAAGGTCCTGAGTTCAATTCTCGGCAACCACATGGTGGCTCACAACCATCTGTAATGAGGTCTGGTGTCCTCTTCTGGCGTGCTGGCATACACACAGACAGAATATTGTATATGTAATAAATAAATAGAAACAAAAAGAAATTTTATAAAAAAATCTGCAGAGGATATTAAGGAAAATGTGAAGAAGAAGGAAAAGGGATAAAATAGATGAGAAGGAAAAGAGAGAGACAGGCCAGGGTAAGGAGGGGCTGGAGACAGACGTGTGAGACCATTGCTGGAAGTTAGGAAGTCAAGATAGAAGTGAGAACGGTCCAGCAGTGTCACGTGAGTGAGGGTGCATCTACCACAATGTCTCTATACCTGGCAGTTAGATTTAGCCAGAGAGAGCATGCATTCTGTCAATGAATATATAATACGCACCTATCATTCACCAATAAATATGCCGAAAAAAAAAGAGTGAGTGGGAAGGCTGTACACTTCTGCGTGAGCTACATTTTGCTGCCATGATAAACATTTGCTAAATGACAGGAGTTAGATTCTCTCTCACTAAGGGGCTTTCTCCCTCTAAGTCAGGACTGTAACGCCCTAACTCTCTGAAACATGACCATTGCTATGGAGAAAGGAAGCAGACACCAGTTCCCGAGTCTTACTCTGGAGCGTGAAGAGGGTACAAGTGAGGGCTCACCCATCACTCCAAGGGGACAGTAGAGGAAATTCCAGCACGCCTGCAGGAGAGAGAAGTGGAATTTGCATGTGTATCCCTGTGCCGCATCCCACGGTCCATTGGACTTCACGTGATGAAACATAGAGTCTCGCGTGAAATTAATAAGAATTTCTTCAACACATTGACCTTGAGCCCATTCTGGTGGATCCATCTTCATCCCTGAATTTTGACTGCGTGGCAGGTTGCCCTGTAACTCATTAGTCATATCTTTTCTCTCTTTCCTTCTGATTCCTCTTAAAGTATTTTTTATTTTAGCTCTATTTTATGTTTACTTATTGCTAGAACGGTGTGGATATGAGGGGTTGCACGTGTGCCGTGAGGCAAGGACCGGAGGACAGTTCTCAGGCGTCGCTTCTCACCTCCTGCCTAGTTGAGGCAGGGTTCTTTTGTTGTTTCTGCTGTTGGGTTACCCACACCAGGCCAGCTGGCCCACAGACATCTGAGAAGTCTCCTGTGCCCACTACTTACCATGCCGTAAGAGTGCTGTGATTAGAGACCAGAGCCACTGTATGTGGCTTTTCCAGTGGGTTTCGGGACGCAAACTTGGGTCCCCAGGCTTGTGTGGCAAACACGTGTTGCCGGCTACCCTATGTTGGTGATCCCGGTTCAGGGCATACTGTACTGTGTGTGGCGGTGACACATGACAGTGTGAGTGGAGGTTAAAAGACAACTTTGTGGAGTCAATTCCCTCCCACACCTTAGTTTTTCTAGACGCTCACTCAGGTCATCGTCTAGCTCAGCACATTCTTTTTGCCCACTGAACCATCCCGCCGAGCCCTAGCCTCAAATCTCTATTCAGATGGAGAAGCAGCCTAATAAGAAATTCAAAACGTGGACACAAACTTTCCTCGACTGACATCACACGCATGAGCTTGAGCGTTATCTCCCGCCTCCGTGCAAGACACAGGCCTGGGAATGAGACGCGCGAGAAAGGGAGCCACAGGACAACTTCGCAAGCCTTGCATTGTGGGAGCTCGGGGTCCGCAGAGCCTGTGACTGCCAGCAGCTTGCAAGGAGGCCTAAGTGATAAACATTCTACTCCTCTCTCTGCCGGTGAGGCAGCCTGCAGGAGTCAGATGTCGGGAAAGGAAAGAGGTGGTCTCCGTATTCTCTCTGGCTTCGTATCTCCTGTCTGTAGAGAATATGGTTTACAACAGATTACCAGCTTGACATTTACAGAGAAAGCCAGGAGAATGATGCTTGCTGAGAGTAGCAGCAATTCCTGGAGGGGAATTCTCTTACTTTCCCCCCACCTCCTTGGTTTTCCAGAATCCGTTTGTTGGTTACAGCCGTATAGTCGACTCTCCTTATTCTGTTTCTGCTTATCTCCCTGAAATAGTTTTACGTATCTAACCATATTAAACCCACTTATTTATTGCGTGTTTATCTCTGTTTGGTGTGTTGAATGTTTATTTATAAGCCACTCGTGTATCTAAAATTTACTTGATCGTTGCTTGTCTATTCCGTTTGCTGGCGTGTGTCCGGCGGGGCTCTGCGTGTATTTGCTGCATTCAGATAATAGGAGTCTCTTGGTAAACATAACTGTTTAAAAGCTCTAAAGAGAGGCCCGGACTATCTGCAAGGTAAATAAAGTATTCTTCTGCACCCAGAATGTGTCCCGATAATACCCAGAAAAAAATCATAATAAAAACTGTGCCCTAGAACTGACTTTGAGTGTCTGTTTGAACAATGATGCAACGCAGCTTTCTTTAGAGGTCGTCAGCTAATCCTCTCTGTGCTGTGTGCTCTTGATACCCAAGGCTTCTCCTCTTATCCCCAACTTGTGAGTCTTCGAGTTTGTGCGATGCTACCTCTCTCTGGCGCCTGAACCCCATGCAAGGGTCCAGCTGTGAACAGACCATCCAGCCTCACTCAACACTGGTCCTTTGACCCCCACAGCTCAAGGCACAGCAGCCAAGAGTCAACTATTCACATTGCTTGAGTAGCTGGTGGCTACTCGGTCCCACCTCAGCCATGGTCCTCACTTTCCTAGCCGGATCAGTTCAGCAGATAGACATTTACCTGTGTGTGGTCCATGGACAGAGATGTTCAAACCAGGTCCAGCGAGTGCTCAGAGGCTGGCCTGGGGAGCCAGCCACACCTGTCATGTGCCTGGTCTCCTAGCTTCTGGAGAGGGAATATTTGATACATTTGATATACTCCTTAACCTCTGGAATCCCATCAGCAAAAAAGACACAATATAGGTACCCCCAGGAGTGTGTCACAAGGCGAATAATGAGAGGACCAATGCTGACTATTCAATCTACAGCAAACGATCAATAAATAATAGTGAGTGCTGTTTCCATTGGATCAAACATTGCTCTTTTTTTGAATATTTCTGTAACCAACTTCGAAAACGTGGGTGTGAGGGCTGGCGTGGGGAATGGCTCAGTCAGTAAACTGTTTGCCTTGTAAGCCAGGGTTGGGTCCTTCTAGAGTATGGATAACGTTTCCAGGAGAGGTGGCACCTGTATACTTGTAAGCCCTGTATCATGGAGGCAGAGCCAGGTGATCCTCCAGCTTCGCTGGCCAGCAAGCCAAAATTATTTGGATGGCTCTAGGTCAGTGAGACAGCCTGTATAGAAAAATAAAAAGGAGGACATCTGAGGCTGACTCTGGCCTCTGCGTGTGTATATATATACATATGTGTGTGTAAATATATATACACACACACATATGTGCACACACACGTGTATATATACACATGTGCACACGTGTATATAAACAAATGCGCACACACGTGTATATATGCACGTGTGCATGTATACATATGTGCACACATGTGTATGTACACATGTGTGCACACGTGTGTGTATATATGCACATGTGCACACACGTGTATATATACATGTGTGCATGCACACACGTGTATGTATGCATATGTGCACACGCGTGTATATATACATATGTGCGCACACACATGGGTACAAAATGAACACTATAGTGGTGTCTAGAGGTGCTGACTGACTTCTCTGCTCCCGTGTCCCCCAAATGGCTGCCTGTGCCCAGCAGAAGTAGTACCTGAGACTGACACAGAAATCTCATTCTCAAAAATCCCCCTAAAAGAAGGGAAGGAGGGAAAGTCCCGATTATTTGGGCCTTCTGCTTAAATAATGTCATGCCTGGGGTATGTGTTTATTTGCCTCCAGCAAATTCTTAGGCAGAAACAGTACTGAGCTAACTAAGTAAGGGCTTACGGATGTTTAAACAGTATCCCCTGCAATGCTGACGCAGAGCATGGAGACCGACACTGAGCTGTCTCCCCTGCATGAGGTCTTCTGTGGTGTGGACCAGGGTACAGTGTCCCTCGGAGGGAACAAGCCAAGCCATGTTGCTGTTGTCCTTACCAGGCTCCCTGTTTTACTCATTCCCAGTCCCCTCTTCATGCGTTCAGCACACGCTATCAAATGCCTACTTCACGGTAAACATGGCGCTACATATGTGTACGGAGGGATCTCAGCAACGTTCTTACCCTCGTGGACCATAGCTTCTAGAACAGAGGGAAAACTTAAACGTACCAAGCTATTTTTGGTGCTGCCTAGGAGAGAGGGGAAACCTGGGAAATTCTTTAGGCCTGCTAGCTTGGGTGGCAAAAGATGATAGTCCTTCTTACGGAGGTGAAAGGAGAGAATTGATTCCAGGAACCTGTGCTTTGACACGGACACACACACCACATACACACACACACACACACCACACACATACACACACATCGTACACACAAAACAAAATAAGATTAAAATAATAAACTTTAAATAAAATCTGGAGACAGTCAATATATATTCTTTAGGAAGGTGAGGTAAAATATGAGTGAACATATTTGGAGCACTAATGGCTAGGTCTGCTTGCAAAAGCTGTCGCTATAGCGACACACACACCCCTGAAGTATTCAGTGGCTGGAACTAGGTGGCCAGGCTCTGCCATCTGCCTTTCTCTCCTCTCTTGGCTCTGACCTGTCTACTTTAATCCTAGCACTTTTGACTGTTGTGCCCTTACTTTGGAGGAAGAGGAGAAATCCCATTTCTGCATCACCATCAACTCCAGGCTCTCCCAACCGAGCCAGGTCGCAGGCTTCTCCAGTTCTGGCTGTGCGACTGGGCATGCTAGCCCCGGCCTGATGCCAGGGTCCAGCTCTGGGAGCCTCCAACACCATGGTGGAGATCACACTTTATCATAGTGTCTCTAGAGGATCTTTCTACACACAGCCGTCTATGCGTGTCTGTGAATACCCAAGTCGAGCAGTCAGGGGTGCTTTTATAAGAACTTCTTTCTCAGAGCTCTGGAAGGCGAGGGTCCACTTCCTGGTTTACACACATGGAAGAGTGAGAGCAAGATGGCCCAGAAGTGCAGTGAAAAGACAGGAAATTATCCTAAATCTCTTTCTTTAGGATACCGATCCTATCTTGTGAGCTACACACACACACACACACACACACACACACACAC
>JAQHUG010000040.1:5895009-5944543 GCA_028555095.1 Dicrostonyx torquatus
ACGTGTGCAGTATTCATAGGTGCTGGACTGTGGGTCCCTAGTCGCAGGCCCACGTGTACAGTATTCGTAGGTGCTGGACTGTGGGTCCCTAGTCGCAGGCCCACGTGTGCAGTATTTATAGGTGCTGGACTGCGGGTCCCTAGTCGGGACTGCGTGTACAGTATTCTTTGTAGGTGCTAGCCTGTGTAGTCACGGGCCCACGTGTGTAGTGTTTGTAGGTGCTGGTGAGTGGATAGATCCTGTCTTAGGTTGTCATGTGTGTCATCTGTGTGTCTGTGTGTCCATGCACAGGCGCACACATGTGCGGAGGAGCTTATCTGAGCAGGTGGAGTTTGTTGGTGAGCATCAATTGTCTTTCTCCACTTTCCTTAGCTTTTGAGACCTGTCTCTTACTGGAGGGTGTCACATTGGCTTAACTCTCTGAACAGCGAGAGCCCCAGGGATCCTCCTACCTCCTCCCCTCCAGCCTTAAGATTACAGGTACACTGTAGCATGATTAATAAAAACTCAGAGACAGATATCAGGGCTCAACCCGAAGACCAGAGAAACAAAAGAGTCAGCCACTGGCTCTTACCTCGACCTCAGTCCAAAATGGTGATGGCGATCCTGCCTCCTCAGGAAACCTCAGACTGAGACTGTGACTGAGAGCTGTCTCCTCCTGTTTTACATTCCTCTCTAGTTCTGGGATTAAAGGTGTGCACCACAACCACCTGGTTTCTATGGCAAACTAGTGTGGCTACTGGGATTAAAGGTCTGTGTCACTGCTGCCTGGTCCGAAAGGCTGGCCAGTGTGGCTGTGTTACCTTTCTGATCCTCAGGCAAGCTTTGGTTATTAAAATACAAATGAAATGCCGCTACAGTACACACTGTCACCATACCTGGCTTTTTAAAGTCTGGGTGCTGGGGATCAAACTCAGACTTGTAGAGAAACTCCTTTACTGACTGAACCCTCTCCACAGCCCATGGCTAAACCATCTTAAGGCTCAGATTTAAGGTCATTCCATAAATGCCCACACCATTTATGTCATAGATGTCAAGGAATTTGAGAAATTATCAGCTTCGGGAATAGGGACAATGACGTCCAGCGACTGGTGTTGTGCTTCTTTATTGGCGAGGCTGCAGGGAGCAGTGGGGACTGTGCTAAAGTGAAATGGTTCATAGAGGAAGCAGCATCTGGCAACCCTGTGTGCTGTGAACATGTGGGAAGTTGATTATGTCTCCTTTAGTCTCCTCCGAGAGAAAGCAGAGGTTTGCATCTGTTTTAGTGTGGGATGGACGTCTTCTGGTTTTAGGGAGCTGACAATATGTTTTAATTACACAAACCCCAACCAAACATAAGAAAATACATCCCCGAGCAGGCCCAGGAGGACGGCCGGGGAAACTTCTGGGCCAGGGTCTGGAGAGAACCAAAGTTCTGTGCTCTCGTTTCCTGGGCTCCTAGTCGGTCACTAAGTTCAGCAAGCTGAGCAGAACACTAGACTCCTAATCTGGGGTGGAGTCTTCTTCCAAGGAGATTGATCCAGCAACCCCCAGAGGACAAAAAGGTGTCTGGAGGGGAAAGAAGGACATCTCTCTGGAGCGGCATATAGTCTATTGAGTCCATGGCAAGTCGGTCATGACTCCTGGGGACGCCGGGCCAGGCTCTGAGCCGACATCACCATCTGGGGACAGCTACCTCAGTGCAGCCCTAGGGTGCCGGCTTCTGACTGCTGCTCAGTCTTACCTGATTACCTTCCCCTCTCTTCCCTCAGGTAAAACCTCCTTCCCACTTGCTGTGGGGAGCAAAGAGGGAAGGCTGCCACTTAAATCTCAATTCTGACCAAGTCACTGTTCCTCATCCCACTCCCACCCTTCCGGGTTTCACTAGAGCTGTCTTCTCCTGGAGGGACAAAGCAGGGTGTTTCTGCCTTCTAGTCCTGAGTTAATGACCGTAGCTGGTAACTGAAGGACGGGCTTAGCGACATAAGAGACATCGTCCACACAGGAAGATTCCAGTGTCTCCAGTTACTTCTGTGCACCCCACACCAGATCTGTGTTGGGGTCCTCTTGGGTGCTACAGCCTTTCTTTTTTTCAGATAAAGTGTGTGTGTGTGTGTGTGTGTGTGTGTGTGTGTGTTATTCAAATCATTTTATTCAGAGGCTTGAGAGTGGGAAGAGCTGAAGAGGTCCACATGATTTTGTCCTCTGTCCGGCAGATATCCTGCCCCTTCCCATTATGAGCAGCCCAAAGCAATTTCTTTGAAGGAAATTGTTACCTGTATTAATTCTCTATTGTCAGGAAAATGCTGTGTAACAAACATCCCCAAACCTCAGTGATGTATAGCAAGAAGTAGTTCTGCAGCTCAGAAGTCTTTTGAAGTCCAGCTGGGCCGGGCTGGGCTGAGCTGGACTAGACTCAAATGGTTTCATTCAGAAATCTGCCACAAGGTCTGCTACAAGGCTCTGCTGATCTGGGCTGAAGTCCCTAGCATGTTTGTAAAATGCTGAGCGGTTAGCTGTGTGAAGCCAGCCTCAGTGAGAAGGGCTGGCGCAACATGGCCCTGAGCCAGGCATCTCTCATCATGGGGCCACCGAGCCCAGGCATGATTTTACCGTGTAGCAATGGCAACAAGTCTGATTTCCATTTCCCATGTGCTGGCACTCCAATGGATGGAATGTCACGTGTCACACTGAGCAGGAGAGGGGGACCACACAATAGAACTAAGCAGCAAAGGGACAGATGAAGAGGGTGAAAGGTGGAGGCCCTCAGTGCCACTGACCAGGGAACTGAAGCTCAGAGGAGGCAAGCGTTTCAGATAGGGCCCCAGAAGGCTAGAGAAGAGGTTGAGACTTGAACCCACACTTGCCCTGGGAAGCCCGTGACCCCAAAGCTGCCCTTAGAAATGTGAGAGTTCTCTCCTTTCAGAGTTCTAAAGGAGAGCTTTGAGAAAGATTGTCTGTGTTGAGGCAGCGTCTTCCAGGCCAAGCGGAGTGCTGAGTAGCTGTCGGTTAGTATGGCTGGTAGAGAAAGCCAACTTCAAGCCCAAACACTCACGTTTCGGCTAAACATACACATTCATCTTCTTGTTCTCCCCGCCCCCATTGGCAGAGCTTGGTGAACACAGCTCCTTCTTAGCATCTACCCGTGTTTCCCTGGGAGCAGCACACAGGAACGGGGCTGTGTGCTACGGTCTTATCAGTCACGTGGCCTTGGCTGTGCTACCGACCCCTGTGAAACTGCTCCGTTCCTTTGGTAAAGACGAGGACAGGCTAGTGATGATGATGAAGTCTCTAGCAGCGCCTGGCCTGTGGCAAAAGCGGTTTAGGCATGCTGAGTCCTTTGCTTTATTCATTTGTTCATTCATTCATTCATTTGCTCATTCATTCGTTCATTCAAGACAAGACCTCAGTATGTAGCTCTGGGCAGCCTGTAATTTGTTAAGTAGACCAGCCTACCTTTGAAGTTATGGTGATCCCCCTGCTTCGGCCTGCTGAGTGCTTTATGAGTGTTTTGTTTGCAAGTGTGACTGCGGCCCATGTGTGAATCTGGTGTTCCCAGAGGTCAGAGAAGGGCTTAAGAAATAATGAATCTGAAGTCATGGGCAGTTGTGACCCACCACGTGGGTGCTGGGAATCTAAGCCCAGCCCTCTACAATGACAAGTGCTCCACCGCTGAGCCAGCCCTCCAGCACTGCCTAGACTTGCAATCGGCGAACCACTAGGCTTCAAGGAAAAGCTGGCAAGAACCAGGTTCTAGGGGCTGTGTTTGCCTTCCAAATGTTTCCACAGAATGGCTGAAACCATAAAACTCTTGAGGATTAAGAGCCTGTGCTCCGCCCATCACAGCAGGTTCAGTTAAAACCCATTCCACAAGAGCTCTGCCTCGTGAAGACCCGATCACAGTACACACTCGTGGATCAGAAATGGCGCCGTGGCGTCTACAACAAGACAGATTGTCGTGAGGTATCCATCCTCGGTGCAGGGGGAGGCTCTGTGAGTGCCCCTGACGTGATGTCCTACATGAAAAAGCCTTGCAGTTAGGACTGTGCCCGTGAGAAGCAATGAAAACAGGGTACCACTGACCTCAAAAAAAAAAATAGCTGTTGTCACAGGACAGAGACGCTGGATATTTGTTAGGCCTGTGCAGAAATATATTTGTTAGTGAAATGGGGCTTACTTGGGAGTGTGTAGAGGTGAATTATTTGTCAGATGGCTGGAGGAGGTTTACACAATATAGTGTTATTGAGCAGGGCTATTAACAGAGTGAATCGCTATTGTGACATGCCTTTAAATTGTTTTTAGTGTCCACAAAGGTGTCATTCCGCAGCTGGCGGGGTTAGTAACAGAGTTGTATTTTTGGTGGACAGCAGTAGATCTCCAAACAAAATAGCATATTTTACAAAAAAAAAATGTAAAATACAGCCAAAGCCTGGAGTCTGAAGACTGTGGGGCCTGGGGAAGTCATTTGTAGCTCCTTGACAAGCACCCCAAGACTCTGCCTAAGCTTGCTGATCCCCACCAGGCAGAGCCAAGGCTGACACTCAGCAATCCTCCTGGAAGAGAAAGCAAAAGAAATAAGATGCAGAGGCCCACTGAAGCCTGGGGGTGCTTCCAGAATGTTCTGTCCTGTTTGTGAATCCATCCTTGACTGGTAGCAGAGAGACTGGTTCAATACTTACTTACTGAAGAAGAAGAAAATTTAAAGAAAGGGAAAAGAGGAGAGAGGTGGGGAGGGACAGGAAGAGAATGAATTAGCCAAGTCAAGTCTTGATGGTGTAGGTTTGTGTCTCTGTGTGTGTGTCTCTGTATGAGTCTGTGTGTGTCTGTGTGTATCTCTGTGTGTGTCTATATATGAATCTTTGTGTGTGTGTATGTGTGTATCTGTGTGTGTGTATCTGTATGTGTCTGTGTGCGTCTGTATATGAATCTTTGTGTGTGTATGTATGTGTGTGTCTGTGTGTGTGGTGTGTTTGTGCCTATGTGTGCCCATGTGTGTGTCTCTGTGTGTACCTGTGTGTGTATATACTTCCATGTGTTTCCATATATGCCAGTGCTTGTATAGATGTGTCAGTGTGCATATGTGTGTCTCTGTGTGCTTCATGTGCTCCTGTTTGTGCATGTATCTTTGTGAGCCTGTGGGTTGTGTCTGTGTAGATCTATTTATTCATATTTTTCTCAGAGAGTCTATATTTACCAAGTATGTAATAACCTGTAAGTGCCAGTCCAACTGTAAGCTAGGTATTAAAATATATGTTCAAGGAGAATGAAAAGGAGCTCACATTGTACACGTCTCTCTGAGGTGATGTGCACTCAAATAAGAGATGCAGAGACCACACAAGGAATCAAATTCGCTAACTGAAAAATCTCACTAAACATGACAGAGAAGATATTACAATGAGGTAGAGAAAACCAGTACAAAGGGCCTGCTTAGATATGGCGGGCGCATCAGTGGAGGAGAACAGATCAGACCTAGCACAAAAAGACCAGAGGACTCCAATGTCACTTCTGAACTTCCCACATGGACCATGATTTACTGTTATTATTAGGATACGCGTGTGTGCACACACACACGTCACACATGTGCATGAAGACCAATATTTGAAGCCCAAGGTCAGCCTTCCTCCTGCTTAATACAGATATGGTGGGTGCCCCTACCTATGGAGCCACTGCTGAGGTGACCCTGCCATGACCCCACGGCCGGCTCTGTCTCCCAGCTGTTTTGGTCTTCAGTGCATAGGTTCTCCTTGGTATGTCTGCAACTCCGTGTTCTCAGAAAGGAGACAGCAACAGGTCATTCCAACACATTAACAATGGGGCTGAGAAATGTAGGAGGGTCCATCTTTATTTCTGTGCTTTGATTGGTTAAATAAAGAAGCTGCCTGAGCCGTTTGATAGGGTAGGACTTAGATAGATGGGGAAAAGAGAAGAGGACGCTGGGAAGAAGACTGGGTCAGGGCCAGTCGCCATGAGGCTCCCGTCGCAGACGGATGTATCTTAGAACAGTCCGGTAAGATCACCACCTTGTGGTGACATACAGACTTTTATAATGGGTTAGTTTAGATGTGAGAGGTAGCCAAGAAAAGGCTAGAGATAATGGACAAGGCATATTATTGTTGAATTAATACAGTTCTCATGTGGTTATTTCGGGCATAAGCAAGCAACCAGCGGCTGAGCAGGCCAGCGGCTGGCGGCTGGGGAACACAACATGTACCTCTCCCCCATAATTTACAACAGTTTGGCACCCAACGTGGTTAGCTGACTCCACGTAAAACCTGAGGGGGCTTAAAAAGGAAATCTAGATACAGATATAAAGTTTAGCACAGCTGGCGGCTTGCCATGCTGGCAGGGACCTTGAAACACCATAGAGTTGTGGCAATTAACACATAGCTCAGTGGGCTAGGCAGAGCATTTGGACTTGAGTCTAAATCCCCAATGCCCGTGTAAAAAGTCAGCCAGCCAGGTGAATCTCACGTACTCGTTGGCCAACCAGACTAGTCCAAACAGCACGCTTCCAGTTCAGTGGGAGACCCCTCTACAAGGCATTAGAGTGGAAGTCCATAACAACTGTTGTCTGCCTGTGTGTGCACAGGCTCACACACCAGCACACAAATGTACATGTACCAGACACACAAATAGAAGCCAGTACGTGTAAAGTAGTTGGTTTTAATTTGTTACCAAAGAATATAGGTAAGTCATTAATGTTGACTCATTAGTAGTCATGTTTCTAGTGAATTCTTACCAGGAGAAGTAAATACACACGCGTGTTTAGTTCTCTGCACGGATACTCCATATGTCCCCAGATTGGGTAGCTATGAGTTTTTCAATAGGAGTGTAAATGTATAAAATTTATATAAAAAGACTTGAAATATATGTCATAGGCAAACTGTTCAGCAGAGCTGAAAAGAAAGATTCGGGCCACACTGGCTTACATTCCGTCAGCCATCTTGAATCAGAAAGAAAAGCAAAAGAGTTACAGGGTTGAACAAAAGCAAAGGTTCCTTCCCCTCCCCTCTCTCAAGCATCAGCTGCTCCAGGAGGGAGGTTTTGTGTGTCAGTGCTGACTTTAGGCACTGGCCTCGTGCTGACCTCATGTGACTCAGGCCTCCACCAAACTCTGCAGCAATCAAACCTGAGCTCTGCAGCCAGAGACTTGGGTTCTAATCCCACCTCGGGCCGCAGCCAGCTATGTGACTTCAGGCAAGGGTCTTCGAGTCCTCCTCTTCAGTGTCTGTGCGAGGGCTGGGATTCCATTATGCTTTCCGCTGGGCTAGGAGACCATGAGGTAAGGGCCCTGGCACAGCAAGGAGTCTTGGTGACAGCGACTCGCGGCGGTGCGGCTCTCAACATTCACCATTTCGTCCTACCTGTTTGTCTTCCAAAGAGGAAGGGTTAAAAAAAGAACACGAGGCCAAGAAAAAAAACAGCCGACGGAGTTTATAACAATCAGTTCAGAGACCTCCTCCCCACCCCCAAACATGCTGGGTATTGTGTGTTTTGATTCTTCTCTGTGTGAGGCGCAGGAGAGTTACCGGGGCACCTGAGCTGGCACGTGTATGCGCTTCTCCGTATTAGATTACATGTTTGGGGACAATAAATCAGTGAGGGAAAAGTAATAAATAATGCCTGCTGACAGTGTGATCATGTTTATTAAGAAGCAACAGCCTTGTCATCTTCATTTTCTTCTTCAGTGATTCCCTTCTCCAAGGGTTTGTTCCGTGGGGACTCCCCTTGATTTAGCTGGAGGCCATTCACTAGTTCTTGCCTGGAAAAAAAAAAGAGGGAGAGGGAAAAAAACCCTGCTTTTCAAAATTAAGTTAAAAGCTGAATTGGGTCCCCAGGAGAGACAGCATCTCGACTTGGAAGTTGGGGGAAAGAAATGACCCTATCCCATCTCTGTGTTTGCTTTCCTGCCCTCTGTTTCTGCCCCAGTCTACCCAAAAGTCTCCTTCAGCCTCAGCCTCAGCTGTCCTCAGAGCTCTGTAGATGTCTTTTGTCCCCTGGCTAATCTGCATCTACAACTGAAGGAATTCTTTTTAACCCCGGTGGCCCAGAACTCTAAATCCTCTCTACTTCTTTTTTTCCCCTTCACGGTGTCTCATGCTCACTGCTAGATCTGACTTAGCTGTCTGAGGCATTTGTGTGCGTGCATGCATGTGAGTGTGTGTGCGTGCGTGCATGCGTGTGTGTGTGTGTGTGTGCGCGCGCGCGCCCGCGCGTGCACACACAGGAACATGTCAGAAACGCCCCCCCCCAACCCCAGCATGCTGACAAAATCCAGTAAATATTAAAGTGGTGGTGGTGGGGGGGGTCTGTTCAGTTAGCTTTTGTTTTGCACGTGCTTAGCCTGGGTTCATGCCCCAGGGCCACAGCAAACAAAGAACACCAATGGCTTCACTGCGGGTTGAATTAGTTTGTCATGATACAAAATGTTTATTAGGCTTTTATCTTGACTCTGATTTATCTCTGAAATTTATTTCAGCTGAATTTGGGGGCTTATTGCCCCTTCACTCTACTCCTTGCTGGATCTCTCAAGTTCTCTCTCCTTCCCTCCCTCCGTCCGTCCCTCCCTCTGTTCTTTGGGGCATCAAATATGCTACAAAAATAACCGTATCTGGGATTTTTCAAGTGAATTAACGGCATGGCTTCCCTCCAGTGTTTAAGTCTAGCCCTAGAACTCCTTGACAAGTGCGACCTTTGTGGGTCTTGGCATCCCACCTGCTGGCCTCCTTGCAGCTGGCATCAGCCTGTTCTGCTTTGACCACTGTCCTGCTGACTTCAACGTGACCCCCATTTGTTTCTCAACTTGGTCCCTTCAGCCAGCAGCTCTGATCTGTTGCTTCCTTGCCTTTGATGGGCTTCCACTTCCTGTCATTAATCTCCCTTGTTCCCATAACTCAGCGGCCACATGGACACATAGGAGAACAATGTATCCAGCTTGAGTCAGCGTGTTCCTCCCGGCTCATGCCCATCACTGCAGCCTTGGACTTCAGTGGTTTCCACACCACTCAGGGAGGCCCGGGGGGGAGGTGACAACACCACACAGAAAATGCAAGATGAACTCTCTTCCATTACAAAGAAAACCACACAGCTGAAGAGGTCACATCCTGAACAGGGCCTTTGATGTCTAATTCCACTTTTTAAATACATGCTTTTTGTTTCTTAATATTTCTATTTATAGGCCCTGCTCTGCACCTTCAGTGCCCCCAAAGAAAGCTATTAAAAGTCAACGGAACACTTTGCCTTTCCCATAAATCCTATCCCACTGCCAAACAAAGTCCTGGGCAGACTGTCTTCACCATCCAACTCTTGGGGGATCAAAAGCCGGAGAAATGCTGTGTTCTCCTGGGACCCATATCAGCATTCCTGACGACTACGGGGGTGTGCTCCGCACTGAAGGATCTGTGTGGTCTAACCCCTTGACTCCCAGAACAAGCAGGATTGAACAGATTGTCCTGGCAGGATCCTGAAGAGGAATGCTGTCCTTGCATTCTTCCATAGGAGGATTTTCTATTGTTTTCTCCACGTGGGTAGGACCTTGACACCAACGGGAAATACAGACACTTACAGCTTCCTATGTATCCTGTGCTCACAGAGCTCAGAGGACTCCCAATCAGCCATCACTCACTCCAGGCATCCAAGTCCTTGGCTGTTTCTCTGAGTTTTAGCATTACTTTCACTTTTTAATGTTTTCTGTGTGAAAATATCATACGTCTTATGGGGATGCAGACATGATATTTTCACACACACACACAACTTTCACTTTTTAATGTTTTCTGTGTGAAAATATCATACGTCTTATGGGGATGCAGACATGATATTTTCACACACACACACACACACACACACACACACAACCTGGAAGCTTCTTGTGGTCTTCAAGTCAATCAGTTTCAAGTTTCGTAGAGATGTGTTTTGTGACTACCATAGCTGAAAGGCAGAACCAGAATGCAACCTTCCTCTTTCGCGAAACATCCCTCCTTTAAGCCTCATCTCCCTTCCTGCCAGACTCCCAGGCAGCTGGTGGTCCTCTGAAGTGCTGTCCTTGCTAATAAGTAGGCACAGAATTGAGCTGTACAGACAGGCTTCCTTTATGGAGCTGGATGCCCCACCCCATTGCTCCTGTTTGCTGGAAATGAGTTCCACCGGAGGGATGAAAAAAGTTAACTGGCTCATTCTTGCAGGAGTGAAGGCTTCATGATGATAGATTATTGTAAGGAGAACGGGTCCTTTTGTTTTGTCCCTCCCAGCAAGCTTATATCCAAAATAACCACACAGAAACTGTATTAATTAAATTACTGCCTGGCTCATTAGCTCTGGCTTCTTATTGGCTAGCTTTCACATCTTGATCTAACCCATTTCTACCAATCTGTGTAACACCACGAGGTTGTGGCTGACCGGGAAGGATTCTAACCAGAGTCAGTCCCCGGAGGAGCTTCATGGCATCTGCCACACTGCCTTCTTCCTCCCAGAATTCAGTTCTGTCCTCCCCAGCTATCTAAGTTCTGCCCTATCAAAAGGCCAAGGCAGTTTCTTTATTTAGCCAATGAAAGCAACACAAATACGGAAGGACCCTCCTACACCAATAGATACTGATTAAGCTATACATATATGCATATACTTGTGTGTGTGTTTTGTGTTGTGTATCCTGCTCTGTTACTTATTCCCTTGAGACAGAGTCTCTCACTGAGCCAAGACCTAGGCTAAGGGTCACCATGCTCTATTGATCCTCCCGTATCTGCCCTTCTCAGCTCTGAATTATGGGCACCGGTGGCTGGCCCTGACTTTTCTGTGGTGTTTGGGATTTGAACTTGGGCCCTCATGCATACACAGCAAGTGCTCTCGCCCACTGAGCTTTCTTCTTGTCCCCTGAAATGAAACTTTACGGTTTCATTTCTAAAACCCAGTTTGGGGCAGGGAGTTTGTACTAGTATGTGAATTTACCAAACTAAAACAGAAAACCAAAGGCTGAGAGAGCCAGTCCTCAGGGGAGCATGATGCTAACGTAAGCCTGTATTGGAAGAGGTGAGGTTAACCCAGCAGATGCTGACCATCCCGTGTGTAACAGGCACAAGATCAGACCATTTGTAGCCAGCTTCTCATTCATGCTCCCAGAACCGCACTCAGCAGGCATTTGACCCCTGGAAACAGAATAAGAGCCAAGAGTTCTTCAAGTTCTAGTCAAAGTATTGAGGTGTGCCATGGTCCCCAAGGCCACCTTCTGTCCTGTCCTACCTCCAAACCCTGGTGCTCCAAACTCTTGTACTTTTGACTTTAGCTGGAGTTGGAAGGCTCTTGCCAGGCAGCCTTTTAGATGAGTTTGACATTACAGTTTCCTTTCAACCCTTAAGCGAGGGATTACTTCATCCACAGCAGAGCATCAACGTATGGCGAGCGCACAACCAGAGAGTGTGGGTCACCACCACACCTTTATACATCTGTGAAAGACCTACTGAGCAAGAGAAAAGGGAGGACGTGTTTGCCTTCGTCCAATTTATGTCTCTTTCCTCCCAATTAAACGAGCCTGGAGTTTAAAATATTCCCTTCCTGTAAAGGGAAGACACTCAGTTCCTGTGCACAGATGTGAAATAAAGGAGAGAGAGGAATGACCCGAAACGTTCACATTATTCTCCTCTCGAAGTCGGGTGTTCTCCGTATCGTATGTGGGACAGATTTGGGGACCATGAAAGTAAAAGCCTGTGGGGCGAGCCTGATACCTGCTTCCCTTCCCCACTGTATCTTATCCTGGAGATCACATTGGCCTCCATCACTGATAAGGCACTTTAACAACAACAAAAAGGCCAATACTTCAATTTATAGCCGACATGGGCATCTATCAGGAATTGAACTTTCATGAGCTGGACAGACAGATGGACACAAGCATACTCCCCTCTTCTTTCCCAGTCTCTTCTCTTTTTTGTTCTTTTCTCTTTTCATCCTAAAGACGGTATACTGTATCGTTTCTCCCAGGAAGGACCTGGTTGGCTCTGTCACCAGGGAATTCAGCTCTGGGAGCTTACATAACTGTTTTGTGTGCTGGCAAGCTCAGGATGCAGGCATCTCTGAATGGCTCTGATATAAATGGAATCTCCGTGTAAATGGCTGTCAGGGACTGCCCCCTCCATTAAGGAGCCACATCGAGCCCATCCACTGCTATCATCCTTGCCAGCAGCGCCCCTGCCACCGAGTCCCCTCATCTGCTTCTGAAATGACTCTCAAATGGGCCTCGGCTCTTTCCTCCCCCAACCCCCCTAGTTCCATGAAGGTCCTTGTCACCTTTGAGATACATTAATCCCCTCACCTCCCTGCTGGTCCCCTTGCATCCAGCCCTCTTCTCCATTCTTCTGCTGCCTGCAGCAGCACCTGTGAAATACAGCTCAGACCCGATGCTCCATTTCTCCTGAAACAAGACAGGTGTCTTCCCACCGGCAGGTCCAGGAGACCAGGGTAGCGCGGGAGATGTTTAGGGCAATATATAAATAATCGCTATAATCGCTTAGGTTTGAATACCCATATGTTTGATTTTAGAGTTTTCTTTTTAAAACAAGCCCAACAAACTAAATGTTTAAAATGGACTCCTAAGACGGTAGCTGCGGCAGATACAGAGATAGTGACACACGAATGGCTGAAGTTTGGGAATGGCTACGATGCAGAGTCCAACCTCTTAGCCCATCATGAAAGATGCTTCACAAGGTGTTTCTCCCCAGATAACTTCTGCCTTGCCCTGCTGCCTTCCTGTGGCTTTTCTTCAGCAAACCCTTCCCTTGGCCGCCACTCACATCAAGCGCTGTGGTTTTTCAATACTTGGTGGACTTCCCTCTCTTGATTGAGTTAGCGTCTATCTAGGGGACTCCCATGCATACTTTACCATCTAAATCACATGTGCCAGCCTCTGCGAGTCCACTTCTGGCACAGGATTTCATGTCTCTGCGGAGGCTGGTCAACATTCAATGACTTGCTTCACTTGGGTAGGGCTTGTTCTTCTCCCAGCACTCATGAGGACCCTACAAGGCTGACCGTGAGTCTCTGAGCTTCATCTGGCCAGATGACACCTTTGGGGCTTGTGGGCCAGAGGTGTGTAAATGGTGTGTGGCTCTCTTGGCTAGCGGCGTGTCTATAGGTTTTATACCCAGTCTCTCTGAGCCTCACTCCCAGAGTTCACCTCAATACTGAGTGTGCCTGGGGGAAGAGTCCAAGGGCTCTGAGCTTCTCAGCAACTCCCTATTCTTCTTTAAATGCCCCAAGGACATTTACTCTTATGGAGAGATAGCAGCAAACCATGACTGCTCAGAGCACTCCAGAGCTTGCGACAAGAGTTGACTCGCAGCTTCTGAGGCTGCTCAGCTCCTAGCGGCAATCCCCACCAATACAGGGGGAGGCTCCCATCAGACACTTCCTGCCTAAATACCATCTGACTATTGCCTTTAATAAGCCAGCAGGATCTCAAGTTTCCCTTGCAGACAAAGTCAAAGTGAGATATTACAGAAAGCCATAAGTCCCAAAGTCTATTCAATACTCTCAACTCAGAGAGCATTGAACTTAGCTGCATGGCCTCCTGTGGTGTGTTCGCCATTCTCAGTGGTAGCTGAAAGGCTGATCTTCCTCAAGGGATGGCCAAGGCATGTTCTTCCACTCTTTCCACACTGTCCAGGCTGCTATGACCATCCTCGAGTACTTTCTTTCTTCCCCAAATTCCGACGTCAATCTACTTGTATGCTTCTGAGCAACATTTTGCTTTTAACTGGGAGTGTCTGACAGAAAACTTCTTAGTGTCGGGTGAGGAGTTTAGCAGAATGGCCTCCTATATGACCGAGCCTAAAAGGTAGCTATGTTTTGAAGTCATGCACCTTGATGTTGGCATCCCTAGTGGTGATAAACACTATATGCAAATTTGGTCTCTTCCTGTGGTCCTTTCGTAATTCCATACCCAGTCTTTAAACTATTTACTGTTACTGGGTTCTGCCAGAAGCTTTTCCCTGGGCTTCTGGGAACTGAATAGCTTCAGGGTTCCAGCTGTGGTAACCCTCTCCATCCTCAGTTGGTCCAAGAGTGGACTTTTTATTTGGTCTTTTTTTTTTTTTAACTTACTTGTATCTCATTTGTTCATTCATTCGTTTATTCAATCAGCACTTATCATGTGCCTATTCCATTTGGACTCTGTCTAGGCCTCGGTTGTCAGTGTAGAACCAGACAGACACAGCTCTTCTCTATAAAGAATTCATTTAAGGAAGGAGAGAAAGAGGAACCAAGGAAGGGGTAACACAAGCAAACGTAGGCTTCCTTGGTGAGCTAAGGGGGCTGGTGCCAGGACTCTGTCCCAGATACCAAACCCTCAGGCTCCTCTCAGAAAGTGGCCCAACATTTCCATAGAATCTTTCCCATCTTCCTCCCACCCACCTTAAACCACGTCTAGGTGAGTTAGGATACCTTAATACAGTCTCAACTCTGTATAAATAGTTTCGTGTTGGCGACAAGGGAAACGCCTGTACCTGTTCAGAACACATACAATCTTCCATCTTTCATGGGGATTACTTGCTATCTACAGTTAGTTAAACCTGAGGATGCTAAATCCTAGAATGCAGAGGGCTAGCCATGCGAGTACAATGTTTCCACACAACAGGACAATATTGTTGTTTAATAATCTGGTGTGTTGAGAGAGCAGTGGCCATTAGGACTCTAACTCCATCACAGCATCAGTGGATCCTCTGCTTCTGATGCTCCACCCAGCTACAATCTCTCATCTTTTGTCACCTAGCCCTCCTATAGTCCCTGATACAAAGGCGCAACCACTGCCTTTGTTCATGTCTAGCCTAGTCTTGTCACTTCTCAGGTATCCTGTCTGCTTTTGGTGGCTCTCAGCCGTGCAATGCTTTAGGGGGAGAATGAGCTTCAGAAGCCAAGCATTCTGGGGAGACTCACCCCAAGGAAAGTGGGAAACAAGATACGATGGAGACCCAGCAAGCTCTGAACGCTCTCCCGGGCTTCTCCCTTCTACACGTGATTGAGTGAATGAGGAAGGCTGTTTAGCACAGCACATTTTCATGACAGAGCGGGTATGGAAGTCAAACCATTGAAAATCAGGGATGAAGAGCACCATTCTACTGTAGGCCAGGGCGGAGTGAACCCGTGGTTACGTCAGGACCCAGAAAGAGGGCATCTGAAGTCCTCATGGCCAGGGAACTGTGAGGGGCCACTGGGGGCCAGCGCCAGCTTCCCAAGGTCTCTAACAGATACTCTTCTCTCTGGGATAGGATGCGGGGGAGCCTGGAGCCTAGGGTGGCAAGCTGGGCCCTTCCATCACCTCCTCATTGGTTCTTAGATAGTGTTTTAATGACAGCTTGAGAGGCTCAGCATCTTGGCCTCCTTCTATTTATGATCCCCATTGTGTTAATGTGCACTTAATGAGAAATTCTTGTCTTGCTTGTAAATCCTGTAGCCGGCATTCAATTTATTGACAGATGTTTGCTTGGATCTCTTTAAAATTACTTCATAAATCTTCCAGGATAAAAAGCCTCAAGTTTGGTTATTAAGACAGGGCCTTGTTGACAGTTGCATATTTAACCGTTTCGAAGTACTGTCAGGGCGCGCTGGCAAGGGGCACCCGCCCGCAGAGATGTTTGCAACATTTTCCAGACCTATCAGGGCCCGGGAAGCATGGCTCCTATGCCAGGATCCCTCAGGTTAACTTCTCTGTGACCTCCAGCGCTTGGCACTTACTCATTCCTCCTAGCGGGGTGTCAGCGTGATGGCGTGATGAAGTGCTTCTGCTGATAGGAGATAAGGCTGAGGAAGTCTCAGACACCAGGAAGGAGTGTTGATGGGGGCCCTGTGCTGAGGTGGCACTTCCCACACAGCCACGAGGCAAGGCAAGCACGTGCGCTCAAACTATTGGCAGCTGGGTGAGGGAGGGAGTTGGGAGCTCAGCTGGAAAGGCCTGTGACATCACCTGAATTCATACTTGAGGATTTATGCCTGGTAATCTGAATCAGGATTTTTTTTTGTCCTGTTGCTAATTATTTAAAATTCCTTTGTGAGTGGCTTAAAACAAAAGAATGAAAAGCTGGTCAATCGGTTCAGGTGACTGACATGCCCCGTTCATGTGACTGACATGCCCCGTTCATGTGATTGACATGCGCAAGGGTACGGGCCTACAGTATGGAGCAGCCACTATCCACTTGCTAAATTATCCTCCTGTTCCTGTTCCTGTTGCTTAAGGTAGAGGCAGCTGGGCTTGTTGTGCGGTACTAGACACTGCACCCGGGTCCGTTAGTCAAATGCTCTCTCCCAGTCAGGTCACTCGAGACCACCCTTTAACCAATTACGGCAGTCTGAGGGTCTTTGTTGTGGTTGGGTGTGTCTACATCGCGTGACTGGTCCCACTTTAACAGGGCTCAAGACCAAGCCAAAGCAGGGTGTATCTGGAAAAATGGGGTCTTCTCATCCGAAGAAGCGGGGAGGGGGCTAGAGACCAGCAGCGTGGGACAAGTGTTCGGCTGTCCTGATAGAATGGCAAGCGTGCACTTTGCTGGCAAGGCCAGCCTCTTACCTGGGAGCTGCTTATGGGTGTTGGAATTGGAAACATCTCCCGTTTGAGGCAGGAGTCACAGTGGGGCCCGTGGAAGGAAGGCACAAGGGCCGTGATACCTCAGACATCCCCAGAAGGCTGACTGACTGGCTTCAGAACAGTCTGTGTTTACTAGAATCTGAGGCAATTTCCTTCATGGAAATTTCTGGAAGTTTTAAGGTGTCCTCATCACTAAAAGCTGGAAATTTTGGCCTTGAATATTTACTGGATCCCTGTGAGAACCATTCTCCGTGGAAACAACTGTAATAGTTTGGCTGTAGAATTGGTTTGTGATAAAAATTAAAACTTTCTCAGTGATTGCTACGTACTGGCTCCTGTGCCCATCACTCTGTTAGACATTTTGTTATGCCCTTTTATATCCGTGAGGAAACTGAGGTACAGAGACATCAAAGAACCTGACCAACAGCCCATAATACTCATGGGGTTGAGATCTGAACTCACTCAGTCTGACTCACAAGTCATATTCACAAAACTGCAAGCTCAGCAGGTTGTCCACTCTGTGAGGACAAAGACATAAATCTCTGATCTGCGACACCAGCCAGGGGCAATGGCACGTCATCCTAGCCCTCAGGAGCCGGAGGCAGGAGGCTCGCAGAGTTCTTGGCCATAGCTCCTACCAACGTAGCATTTTAAAGGCTTTCCCTTCGAAGAATTGAGTCAAGATACAATCGTTCACAGACTGGGTGAGAGAATGCGGAGAGTCCCAGCGTCCACCGTCCTGAGTGGCCACACCCCTCCCAGGAAGCTAGTCAGAGAGCAGTTTTTCCCATGATGCCTCTGATCCGTACCTAGGAGACGAAGCCTGTAGAGGGCGCTGTAGAGGGAATTTTCTTTGGGCCGCCAGCTCACCAAAAATGCTTGGAGACTAAGTTCTGTTAATAACTTAGGCTTTTTTCAAACTAGCTCGTACAACTTAACCCGTTTCTATTCAACTTTGTGCTGCCACGTGACTTGTGGCTTTACCTCTCCTCCTGCATCCCTGTTCCCTCCCCGTCTGCTGGCGACTTCTCGCATCTCTGCCCTTCTTCTTCCCAGCGTCCGTCCTCTGCACCTGGAAATTCTGCCTAGCTATTGGCTGTTCAGTTTGTTTTTTTTTTATTAAACCAATAATAGTGACGCATCTTCACAGTGTACAAAATGATTATCCCACAACAGGCCACCCTCATTCCCTTCGGAGGGAGCAGTCCCAGGGACCAGTGCTCACACAAGCCTCATGGGTTAGTGTGAGGGTGGCGGATCAAGGCTCTTTCTGGGACAAGGGATCAGGTATGTCTGTGCCTTCGTTTATCTGCACAGACGTGTTGACTTTGTTTCCCTAGAATGTCACTCACTGGGAGTCCGGGACAGGAGAGATGACCCAGCAGTTCAGAATAGGAGCTGCCACTGGGAAGGACCCCAGTTCAATTCCCAGCACCCACCTCAGATGACTCACAACTGTCTGTAACTCCAGATGTGGGGAACCCGACACCCACATTTGGCCTCTGAGGACATCTGCGCTCATTTGAACATACCCACCCACGGATACAGGCACATACACACAATTCAAAACAAAAAGAATTAAAGATCTAAAAACTAAACCAAAACCCACTGGGGTTCAAATACTTGATCCAGAAAGCATCAGTAGAGAGACGAGAAAAGAGAGAAGGGAAAGGCACCGATGGCAGAGGTATTCCGCTTCAAGTTAGTACTGTGGGCAGCCGGCT
The DNA here is from genome assembly GCA_028555095.1 of Dicrostonyx torquatus. Taxonomy (NCBI): domain Eukaryota; kingdom Metazoa; phylum Chordata; class Mammalia; order Rodentia; family Cricetidae; genus Dicrostonyx; species Dicrostonyx torquatus. Next base: position 5,913,274 of record JAQHUG010000040.1, read on the forward strand.
CATGGTCGTTCAGGGGAGAACACACTTCAGAATATTCCTAGATGAGGGTGGTTTTCACCAAATTGCCTTCTGTCCTCACCAAAAAACAATTCTCAGGGGTGTGACCCTCCGAAATTCCCTCTGTCGTAGCTACCCAGACACTCTCCCCCACCCAGACACTGCCCCCCACCCAGACACGCCCCTCCACCAGACACTCCCCCCACCCAGACGCTGTCCCCACTCAGAGGACTGCAGATGTTCCCAGTAAGCATGCATCATGAAGAGGGGTACATTCCTCCGAGAGATGGACAGGCCATGGCTAAGGCCAACTGTGGGTGAGTATTACCTTAGGGTAGTAATCGTGATGGAATGGGATGATACACAAAACACACATGGAACTTCTTACTGTCTTGTTTCAGAGAAAACATAAAAGCTGGGGGATGATGTTGCCTCATAACACTAAAGAAACTGAGAGCGAGTCACTCCAGAAATGTCAGGAGATGGTGGGTTCAGGAGTGTGGAATAGCCAGCCGCCAAGAGCATTTGGGCAGTGAGATGGACAAGTGAGGAAGAATCCAGGTCTTGTAGCACACAGGTCCACTTTAGGGCTTCGGTATGAGTCCTGCCACTTGAGTCCCACCCTATGGTGAGGAACGTGCCCCTTTTGCTGTCGGGCTCCAATCAAATATCCTCAGATACTCAACACGAATGCCAATATATACCAGTGTCCTGGGGATCCACAGGACGTGTGGGCACAGTTTGACCTCATGCAAATGTAGCTAAATCTGTCAGTTGCATAATGGACAGCTTCATTTCTCTGTGGACTGTGTAGGCTTCATATAGACAATGCCTAAATTGGTGCCCGTACCTCCTAATCATGTCCTCAGAGGGAGCATCGTGTTCCCAAGTTCCCCAACCAACACTTTGGCACACACCCTGCCTAACAATGCCCACAGATGAAGGAGGCCTTGGAAATAAGCTTTCCTGGGTGAGTAATGACTTTCAGGATGCAGAAGGGGGATTGTCTTTGGAAACGGGTCTCTCTTGATGGATGATTGAAAAGCCGCTGTCTTTGGTAGAGTTTTCGTGGTTTTATATTTGAGGCTATGTAATAAATAAATGTGTAATTGCCCTCAACATGATGCAAGACCCGACGGTGAAGATGAGGCAGAAAAAAATCCTATAACAGCATAAAAATTTATTAGGATCCCTATTGGTAAGCAAGGCAGGGCTGCGCGAACAAAGAATGGGCTGTCTGCAGTTGACCAAGATAGAAACCAAAGGCAATGGAGAACAAATCCCGCCAGGCTTGCTGGGAGGGTGTGCGGGGGAGGGGATGAGGGATAGCCACACTCCGACCTGAGATCCTCAGCAAAGTGACTTCAGAGCCAGCACTAGGGACTGGAATAAGAATCATTTGCCTAGTCGTTCTGGACGTCCGATCGTCTTTCCAAAGGGCAAGATTCTTTTGTGATCCAGGGCAGCGGGAGCATCCCAAGGTGTCCCCTAATCTCGCCTAAGTCTCTGAGGTCTTGTCTTCCTCCATTCTGCTGGAGTTGGGTTTTGTGCTCCATGTATTCATGATATGCTTTTTGTTTTTGTTCTTTGTGATCACAGCTCAGCTTATTGCCTGTTGTTTTTCTGTCTTCCCATGTGGTTCCCATTAACGGCTTTACGTGGGTCAATCTATCTGTGTCTCTCAAATTAACTTTGATCTCTTTCGGTGACAGCTGATGGGTGACAACCTGAGATATTTTATGTGGTGTCTGGAAAGAGGCTCAGCCTTCTTTTCATCCCGTGTTTTGTTGGAGAGGTCAGGGAATGTTTTGAATACAGTTGTGTGAACTCCATTGAGGAGATTTGTATGTTAACAGTTTCGGGTTGTCACCTTACAAGGACGGCCCGGACATAAGGGTGTGACTTCAACCCTACTCGCTTCAGTTCAAACCGCAAGCCTAAATATTCAAAAAAAAGTTTAATTCCAGTGCTTAATAAATCATAATTTAAAATTTTCAGAGCATGGAAAGTCATTTCATGATACCATTGGAAATGAGATGTGTGGCTCTGACTGCTATCTCACAGAACACAGAGGTGGTGCATCTGCAACTGAGGATTGTGTTTGTATGTATGTGTGTGGTGTGTGTGTGTGCATGTGTATGTATATGTGTGTGGTGTGTGTGTGATGTGTATATGGTGTGTGTGGTGTGTGTGTCTGATGTGTTTGTGCATGTGTGGTATGTATGGGTATGTGTGGTTTATGTGCCTGGTATGTGTCTGATGTGTTTGATGTGTATGGGTGTGTGTGGAGTGTGTGTGTCTGGTGTGTTTGTGCATGTATGGTGTGTATGGGTGTGTGGTGTGTTGATGTATATGGCGTGAATAGGTGTTTGCGTAGTGTTTGTGTGTGTGGTGTCTATGTGTATATGTGTATGGGTGTGTGGTGGGTGTGTATCTGTGTGTATATAGTGTATGTATGTGTGTGTGGTATGTATGGGTGTGTGCTTCTGTGTGGTGTGTGTGTGTGCATGTAGGCCAGAAATCAGCATCCAGTGTCTTCCTTAATGACCCTCCATCTTCTTCTTTTCTTTCTTTTTTTTTTCTTTTGAGAAAACGTTTCTTACTAAACGCAGACAGAATGACCAGTGAATTGCGGAGGTACGCCCACCCCTGCTTCACAAGGGGTTGCAGACGTGCACCACCATGTCCATAGGCTCTGGATGTCCAAACACAGGTCCTTGTGCTTGCCATGCCAAGCACTTCAATGATGGCGCCATCTCCCCTACCCCTGCGAACCCCTCTGCCTGTGCTAAACCTACTTCCCTGTCCAGCATGCAGGACCCAGTTCAGCCACACCTCGCACAAGATACACGCAAAATAAATGGCAATGGGACGTTCTGGTCGTCATAAAGCTTGAGTAGGAAAATTTGCACAAACCTGGGGAAGTGAGTGTTTCTTTGGGAAGATCCCTGAGAGTTTGTCTCGATCAGGCCACTTAACACGCCGGCTTCAATCCATCCCCTGAACGTGATCTTTTCTGGGTTGTTTGATCTCAAACTTTTAAGGTAAGGTTTCTCAACTGGGGCAACTTTGTTTCCCAGGGGACGTTCAGTGACAGCCACAGATGTTTCTCTTGGTCTCACTGGTATGGAGCGCTATTGGGTCGTGGAGAGTGGAAAGTGGGGTGCTACTCAACACTTCACCTTCCCCAACTTTGTGACATCCCGCATGGGAATAACAATTTGTCCATTTCTTAATTTTCTTTTTTTTTTAAATATTTATTTATTTATTATGTATATGATATTCTGTCTGTGTGTATGTCTGCAGGCCAGAAGAGGGCACCAGACCTCATTACAGATGGTTGTGAGCCACCAGGTGGTTGCCGGGAATTGAACTCAGGACCTTTGGAAGAGCAGGCAATGCTCTTAACCCCTGAGCCATCTCTCCAGCCCCATTTCTTAATTTTCTGTTGTGAATTAGCACAGAAGTGATGGTCCAGTCTGTGGTCAGTGTCAGTCGGATGTGGCTGGGTTTGCCTTTCTCAGTGGAGCCTCGGGTGGATAGAAGTGATGTGGCTTGGGGGTGGATGGAATAGAAATGGTTTCGGATCTAATATAGATGGATGATGGGGTGAGAGGAGGGTGGGAAATGGGGGGAAAGGAGGGAAGCCATTCCTGCTCATTGCCATGATTGCCATCGGCACAAGTAAACTAAGCTGTTTGTCTTCAGGTGGCAATTTCTGTGCGGCAGGAATCCCCAGGGAAACAGCCACTGGAAATGTCATTGTCTTTTCTTGGGGGGGCAGGTAAAATGGGGTGATGTTGGAGCAAACAAATCTCCAATTTGACTCACTTTTCCCCCCGAGACTCCCAAGGAAAGCAGAACCCCCATAAGGCAAGGATCAAGCCCTCGCTCCACCCGTCACCACCAGCAGAGATACACTTGGCCCATGTCCTACATGGTACAAAGCACTCAGCCATGCCTGCACTCTGTGTGGCCTGCTGGATGCCAGCTTCTCTCCAGAGCCTAGTCCCCTTGTTTTGATCTCTCTCTGTCTCTCTCTCTTTTTTCTTTTCTAAGTTCAAACTTTTCAGTCTCCTTTTCCATCTGTCTGGGAGGGGAAACCAGCTCGTGACAATGCCCTGGTCAGCTCTTTTAGATTTTTTTCCCCTCTTTTGGGGGGGAAAAAGTTGATTTCCTGTACTAGCGAGCCATCCATCACTGACATCCCTGTCTGTGCCGCTTGTCTGTGACAGAATGACAGGTGTCATTTATCACTGGGGCTCGCGGAAGCTGTGGGAAGAGGGATTGGATTTTTTTCTCTTCCTTTCTTTCAGGCGGCCAGATCATTAGGAGGGGGCTTTCCAAAGAAGGCTGTGTGTAACCTGAGTGCGCTTTACTGTCAGCGGAAGGCAGGCCGGAAGAATGGGAGAATGGGGAAAGGGAGCGAGAGAAAGAGAGGGAGGGAAGAGGGGAGGACTCTCTGCCAGTCACCCTGTGGCTCGCCCTGGTTCAGCTCTTGCCTGTGCATGCTAAGTAAGGTCTTCAGAGATTTCCCCCTGGCTGGTGGTGCCAAGGAGGAAACTGAAACAGGAAACCTTTTTAATACCCTGTTTTGCATCACATCGCGTGAGGGTGTGTGAGGGTCGGGAGAACCATCCTGTAGCGCTCCGGGCTTGGCTTGATTTAAGATCATCGCCGAAGGCAGGCAGGGAAACCTATCTGAACTTAAGGGAAAGGCTCTAAACCTCCCGCTGGCAGGCTCACTCTCCAAAGAGACATTCACAGCATCCTGTTTGCAGAAGCGCACTCGGAAGGTGCCCAAGTATATCTTCTGAGTGCGTGCGTCTCTCTTTTTGGCACCATCTCTACCACCAAATGGCTCCGGGGACCAGGAAACAGACTCCAGGCTTATCGTTTCTCCAAAATGGGAAACCTCCCTTCTCCTGTCCCCATAGATGGTACCAAAGTGACGGGAACAAGTTAACTTTCAGCAGTCCTAACTTTGTGCTGTGTTAAATAACTTCTTTTTATTTTACTGTTTTTACATTACACTGTGTGTGTGTGTGTGTGCGCGCGCGCGCCACGCGCACTTGTGGAAGTTAGAAGACAACAGTCAGTAGACAAAATGGGTCCTGGGGATTTGAACTCAGGTCATAAGGATTGGCTGCAAGCACCTTTACCCTATAAGCCAACTCTTCTGTGTCTCAGTTTAGCATTCCCTGCCATCCCCAGATGGCTGCTTAAAAATAAAGAAAAAAAAACATACTGAACAGTCCCAAACCCCAAGGGTTCTTTGTGGCCAGGCTGGGCTCCAAAGGCAAACTGTTTGGTTCTGCGGCCTCTGCACTTAGGCATACATTCAGGGTGCTGGGAGGTTTTCCATGTCTGGGATGAAAGTCTGGCCATTTTGAATTAGGAAGTTACCAACTTCAGCATGAGCCAACACAGGGGCAGCTGACACCAGCCAGAACATCAAGTGTGAACTCGTGGCTGAGAAACCAGCATTAATTCTGCTTAGTTTAAGTCATAAAAAAATTTAAAGAAATCTGATTTGGTCTTTTATAAAGTCCTGCAGGTAGTCTTGATTTTACTTTTTCTCCCAGAAAGTCTAGAGGGCTTATTAGTTGGCTCCTGACCCAAGATAAAATCAGACATGGAGCAAAATAGGAAAAGGGGGGTTGGAGGGACAAAGAATTGGAGAATAAGAATGAACAAAATAATGAGGGGGGAAGGGGTTGAGGAAGGAGAAGAAAGAACAAAAGAAAGAGAGAAAGGAAGAAAGGAAAGAAGAGTGGAAAGATAGAGAAAAGATGCAGGAGGGGGAAGGAGGGAAGAAAGGAGGAATGAAAAGGGAAGAAGGGAAGGAGGGAGGGAATGACGGAGGGAGAGAGGGAGGGAGGAAAAAGAGAGAATTAAAGAACAACAGAGAGGGAGAGGAGGAAGGGAGAAGAAGCATGAGAAATAAGAAGGGACAAAGATGGGGGCAGGAGAAGTACTCATGAGGCCCCGGCTGCACCCGGCAGCCCTGCTGGAGCAATACTCCTGCAGGAAGCCATCCCTCCCAAATAAGTTTTCCTTGACTGCTTTTGCACAAAGCCTGCTGCTCAGAGAGACAAATGAGCTATTAGGTAATCTACTTAATTGACAAGTGACTTAACTAATTACCCTGACGTGCTTATTAAATGTTACCGTTCCCATTCGCCACACATTGTTAGGGTATCAACGTATGGGAGCCTTCTCATACCACTGTCCCCTGACAACACGATCCTATTAGACAGAGGACCGCGGGTGTGTTCCTGATATGTTCTTTCCTCCCTCTGAGGTTAGAGTCAGAAAAGACAGAATTAGGAGCCGGGTGTATAACGAGCCATCCTGTTCGGGGACATTGTCCTATTATGCTGGCGCCTAGTCACTCAGATGGATCGCGAATGGACTAAATAAAGAAGTAATGTAAATTACCAAGCTACGCCTAAGGGGTGGAAGGAAAGCTGAGGCGGAACCCAATTGCCTTCTGACTGGAGTCTTTCCTAGCTGAAGGGCCAGTGTCTTTATTCAGACAGGCCTACAAAACCTCTCATTCAGAGCTCCTCGAGTAGGTGTGTTTGGAAATGCAGAATTTTTCAGGTTTTAGAGGGAGAAATGATAGCTATAGCCATGTCTTAAGTGCACAGGGGTCACCCACAATTCTTAAAGATATGACTATTTCACCGTGGAACTCTGTCCCAACATGAGATCTTTCTCAGACATTTTAAAAATATATCTGTGTACATGTATGTAAGTGTGTGTGGTGTGTGTGCGTGTATATACACATGTGTGTAGGGTGTGTACGTATATGTATATGTGGTAGGGGTGTGAGTGTGTGCATATATGTGTGTGGAGTGCATGAATGTGTGTGCAGTGTGTACATGTGTGTATGTGTGTGTACATGGGTGCATATGTAGGGGGGTGTGCATGTGTAGTTAGTGTGTGTGTGTGTGTGTGTGTGTGTGTGTGTGTGTGCAGGCCGGTGGGTCTATCAGGTGTTTTCTTCACCTAACCACCTTGCTCTTTGAGACATTGTGAATCACTAGCCTATTCTTTTGACTAGACTCTGCGGTCAGCAAGCCCCATGGTATTGCTGTCTCTGCCTCCCCAGCACTGGGATAATGAGTGCACAGCATCACCCCTGATATTTTTATGTGGATCCTGGGGTCAAGCTCAAACCCTGATGGCCCCACAGCGAGCACTTTACCAACTGATCCTCCTCCCCAGGGGGTTTCCAAAAGGTTTAGAGGGTCTCTGTTCGATTTCAACGTGATATTTCTGCTAAATAAATCATGAAAATCAAAAACATTTACAGTTCAGAGATGTTTAGGATTTTTAGAGATGAAAACTAAGGAGTTGTGGATAAGCGCCTCTACTGTGCTCTGGCAGCAGAGTTCCTGGGGATAAAGATATATTCGCTTTATTTTTAATTTATGAGGCTGTTTGCCTGCATGTATGTCTGTGTACCACATGGGTGCCTGCGGAAGCCAGAAGGCACCAGATCCCCTGGAACTGGACATACAGATAGTTGAGAGACATCATGAGAGCACTAGGAAACAAACCAGGAGTCTCCGAAAGAATAGCGTATGCTCTTAACCACCGAACCCTTACGCCACACCCCTAGATCTAGGGATTTTTGTTTTGGTTTGGTTTTTCATTTTCCAGTGACCGTAGCTAATACCGATGGCTAAAGTTGTTGGTTTCCCTCAGAATAGTGTACAGTGAAACACAACACAGCAGTTCCCCCTGAGGAGATCTGAGGACACATCAAAGCACAAGCTTCTCTAAATCGTGACGCCACAGCAGAGGTTAGAGCCCCTGGAAGGATTGTTCTCCGTGTAGGGTGGAGTTAGAGGCAGGGATGTTGGGAGAAAACTGAGCCATCAGTTGTCCAGGGCAGGTAACTCCCAATTCTAGCAGACACCCTGTTCCCAGACCCCAGATTCTCCCACATCTCTGAAACTGGATCTCTCTCCCATCTCTGCTGTGATCCAGTTGATTGTCAGCAGTTAGCTTTTTACTTTCTTGAAGTACAACAGGTGTCCATTGAAGTTGCTTAGATTATATCCGCCACAGCCACTTGGATAAGTCAGAGACTCTGTGATGACATGGTGGGCTCACACTCCATCCGCAGGGTGCCCTGAAGCTAGCCTTGACCCCAATGACAAGCCCAGCTGGATAGCTATTGACCTGACTGTTGATGTTTTGGAGACATAGGTGTGGCCATCTGAAAGGACCCAGGAATCTAGCCAGGCAACCTCACTGCAGCCTGACCATGACAGTGACCTTGCCACTGCGGAATCTGCTACAAACCAAAAGAGACCAGCCTGTCAGTGTTCAGCATGAATCTGACCTCCCCAGTGCCCAGGAAGGGTGAGTGAGTTGATGGACCAGCACCCCTGAGCTAGGTCTGGTATCGGTCTGATCTCTGTGCTTTTTTTTTTCCTTGTTGTCTGGTTATCTGCAGTGGAGGGAGAATGGGTAAAAGCGGAAATGCAGTAACTCTGAAACTCACCGCAGACAGGGAGGGACAATCAGTAAGTAGGTGTTTAAGACATACAGTAATCACAAACACGGTGACCTTTATGGCAAAACGCAATTCTGCCAGGACCTGTGAGCAGTCAAGTGTCCCCGTGTCTGAGAAGCAGGGCAAGAAGATCACTGAAAATGTCCTCATGTGGAGAAATGATCAAGCTGGAGGAGCAGGGACAGTCGCGAGGGAGGTGTTCCTGGATAAAGGTTTAGCTTTGCAAAAGACCATGGCCGATCATTCTGTAGAACCACCCCCTTTTGTTCACATGGACTTTCTCATTCTGCTGAGGACACACGGTGCTCTGTCATGAAAAGCTCTCTGAGTAGATAGGAGGGGGACATACCTATGACCTTGGTCTTGCACACTCGCACAGCACTGCAGCAAGGTTCAAGTTAGAGTTCCCCAACGTGTGACCCATCATAGCTCGAAGAGCAAGACCGGACCTGTAACTTATCTACAGCAGCCAGAAGCCAGAAGCATGCTGGACAGGAGGCCTGCGGTCACAAGTGTCACCCACAACAGCTTCTAGAGACACTGTCTCTTTCTTCCTCTTGTCGTCCTTCACCTCTGGTGGCCGTGCCAAATCATTGATGAGGCAGTTCAATTTCTGGAACTACAGAGAAGAGCGGCTGACTCTTGGCAACTTAGACAAAAGGAGGCATCACTTGAGGGTAGCCATGGAGACCCATCCCTGAACTTACTCACTCAAAATGAGGACCCTTTACTTCCTTTGTGGCACCACAGGTCCGTGAGGCTGGGCTTGACTGAGGGCTGCTTGGTCTTGCCTGGCTTTGGGAATGGTGAGCGGCTCTTCTCCATGCGGCCATAGCCATGTGGCAGGCTGACCCAAGTTGTTCCCAGGCTGTAACAGAGTTCTGAGGACAAAAGCTAGCAGGTGCCTTGGGTCTGGCTCAGACTCTCATGGCTCTCACATTTCCTACATTCCACTGGACAAAGAGTCCCTGGACTCAGGGACCAGGAGAAGGGACATGGCAGACTAGCCAGAAAAGGAAGTGGAATTCTCAGAGACAGAAAGATGAGAAGGAGGCGGGGCAAAGAAAGGAATGTCTTTAAAGTTGAGTTCAAGGCCTGTGGGCAGAAATAAAGGTCTTCTCCCGGGAGCAAACTTTCTGTTTCAGTAGTAAAATAGAGATAACAAGTGACCAGATTGAGGCCTCTAACCTCCATCCCTCCCTCCCTCTGTCTGTCTGTCCATCCCTCTCTCCCTCCCCCTCCCCCCCGGGCATGTCACTAGCCTTTCTGGGCACATCCACCTGTAACGCCACCTTGTGGAAGAAACCAAACAGGATGTGGCCCGCTTTGTTCAAATGTTAAATATATCATTTTCTTCCTCCTGAAATACTTCACCCCCTTGTTACTATGCTGTGGTGTGTGTGTGTGTGTGTGTGTGTGTGTGTGTGTGTGTGTGTGTGTGCGTGCCAGAGGCTATACTTGGTGTGGTGAGTGTGTGTGGGTGTGTGCGCACGCACACGCAGGCCAGAGGCTATACTTGGTGCCATTCTTCAGGAAGGGGCCATCTATCTTCTTAGAGACAGAATCTCTGACAGGGACTGACTCACCTAGGCTGTCCCTGTCCCCTCCACACTGAGATAACAAGCATGCCTGCCACCACACCCAGCTTTTTCACGTGTTCAAGGGGTCACGTTCAGGCCGTTGTGCTTGTCCAGCTGGCTCTGTGCCCACTGAGCCATCTCCACAGCCCTGACATCCTCAACGTGTGCCGACACTGAGAGGCAACTGTGAGATTGAGCCAGAGTCCCTGGATGTCCCTAAGCTGTAGTGTTCTTATCCACAGAGCAAGTCTCCACACAGAAATGCGTCATTATGCAGTTTTGGAGAGGCAGCTCAGTGATGAGGAGCAATTGCTACTCTGCAGAGCATCCGTCTTTGGCTCCCAACACCCAAATCAGGTAGCTCAAAACTGCCTACAACTCCAGCTGCCGAAGTCCGAGGGCCCCTTCTGGCCTCTAAGCGCACCTGTGCAAATGCGTGCCTACATGTGCACACTATTGGTTTTTTTTTTTAAATTTTATTTTAAAATGTGGTTTTGAGCAACAGATGAGATGTTCTGAGGCCCTGCACCCAGCAGCAGCCTTTCTGGTGTTGGCATTATCATCACTATTAGAATTCATTTCTCTCTTCTGTCCCCTCAGAAATTGTGATATCTCAACATTGCCATCCATGTAAAATTTGCCTACATCCCGATAGAAGTTGAAAAACGAAGGCAGTTAATCTGTGTTCGACTTCTGTTTCTTCTAAGTCAGATATTTAAACATGTATTGATTTTTTTCTTTTAGCTTTGTCAGTGACTAAACAAAGGTTAATCTCTTCCTCTGGCAAATATTTACTGAATGATGCCAGAAGTCCTGCCTGGGCAGTTCATCCACAGTTCTGATCTGGACCCCGTGTTGTCTCTCGGCTTCCCGGGATACTCCGAGACAGTGCCATGGGTCCTGTTGCATCCGTTGGTTGATCAGGCAGGGAATATCTGGCATAATCCGTGGTACGATGGGAAAAAGAGCAATGGAGGACAGCTTGATGATGGGAGTTGGAGCAGGAGGTGGCTCAGTGGTTAGAGTGATTGCCACACAAGTGTGGGAGCAGAATTCAGATCCCCAGCACCAGCCTAAGAGCCGAGAGGATGCAGCGACCTGTCCGTAATTCCAGTACTCAGGAAGTGGAGGTGGGGAGTACCCAAAGCAAGCTGGGAAATTAGACTACACACACCAACAAGTTCTGAGTTCAGTGAGAGACCCTGACTCAGGGGATAAAGTGGAGAAGAAGAGAGGAAGACAGCTGACATTGTCCTCTGGCCTTTATGCATATACACACATGCAATCTCTCTCTCTCTCTCTCTCTCTCTCTCTCTCACACACACACACACACACACACACACACACACACACACACACACACACACGTCTGAGGTTTCTGTCCTGCCTGGTTCCCTCAATCGTTAAGTCCCAAAGAAATCACACAGAGGTCTGCATTAGTTATAAACTTATTGGCCCAGTAGCTTAGACTTCTTATTAACTCTTACAACTTATATTAGCCCATTATTCTAGTATATGTTACCCACATGGCTCGGTACCTTTTCAGCGAGGCAGTCACATCTTGCTTCTTCTGTGGCTGGGCCAGGACTGTGGAGGAATGGACTTCCTTCTTCCCAGAATTGTCCTGTTCTTGTCACCCTGCCTCTACTTCCTGCCTGGCTGTTGGCTAATCAGCATTATATTTAAAATATAATTGACAGAATACAGACCACGGTCCCATATGACACACACATACATGAACATGAACACATAACAACATACACACGTTTACATCACAAAAAATGAGAGATGGCGCATTGTTTTGGAGCTTGCTCCATATTCACAAAGGACCTGAGTTTGGTTCGCAGGACCCAAATCCAATGGCTCGCAAGCAGTTGTAACCACAGCTGCCCAGGTTTTGCTGCCGCCTTCCCTATCTGATCACTGCACTTATGTGTGCATATCCCCCCCCCCACACACACACATACCCATAATTAAAAATTTTAAACAGATATTTTTAAAAGATGGCAGTGAGGTTGAAGACACCAACAAGGAACACTGTAGTGACCTAAGATTGGTATCCAGAAAGATACTTGGGCCAGGAGATATCAGACTTAGGGCATGCTGGCCCAAAGAAGCCAATAGAATGTGTATGCCTTCTCCCTCTCTCTCCTCCTCCCATCCGCTTTGGGCAAACCCATGGGAAAGCAGAAAGACATGGGATCCCACATAGGAGCTGGATCAAAGCAGCCCCCCTCCCAGGGCCCGGTCAGGCAAGGCAGGTGCAAAACCAAGACAGAAGACAAGCAGAAGCTACCTTGGACAAAACCCTTAAAGACACAGAAACCTTCCCACCTCAGAAAACCCCCTCTCTGAACATGATATCACATATTTGGGACCTAGGTCCAGGAGAACTTGTCAATCAGACTTTGCGCCCTGAGATGTCACACGCCTCCCTCGATGGTCTGAACATTCACTTAGCCCCCCCGCATTGACTGAGATGGGCCATAAAGACACCACCCATTGATTGGATAATGAGAACGCTCACTCTCAGATTGCCTAGGTTACAAACTAATAACTCAGATGTATTCCCAATGTTAGTTTTGTCTGGTTTGTAGATGGGGGCCTCACTATGTAGCCCTGGCTGTCTTGGAACTCACTCTGCAGACCAGGTTGGCCTCAGACTCAGAGAGATCCACCTGTCTCAGTCTCCCCGGTGCTGGTATTAAAGGTGTGCACCACCATACCTGGCTTCTAGTGCTTTTTAAAAGTCAGTTAATTTGGGGGAAGGATACATATGCATTTATACAGACATAAGGCAGAGAAGTCCATGTTGAATGTCCTTTGTCTCTTGCCACCATGTTGATTGAGACAGGAGCTCTTGCTTAGCTTGGATTTGGCCATTTTTTGGTTGACTGGCCGGTGAGCCCCAGGAATCCACTTTTCTCTATGTCCCAACCCCAGCAGTGGGATTGCTGGCATCTGCCACAGTAGCCTGATTTGTATGTGAGGCTAGGGGTCTGATCTCAGGTCCCAGTGCTTACAGGGCAAGCACCTTGTCCACTGAGCCATCTCCCCGTCCCTCATTGTTAATTAAATACTCAACAGTTTAGTAAATAGACTCTGACTTGCCTATCCTACGCTCTAAACCTTGGGATGGTCTAGTCTCTCTGCCCATGTCACGACCAACAATAAGCCAAGAGAAGCTAATTCAGAGAGGTTGCAAATCAGAGAGGTTCAGAGCAAGTCAAAGAATGCAAACATTGCCATGGTTGTAAAGAATCTTCCCGGCACTTAGGGATGCCCAGCAAGTGGCTCTGTGGAACTGGGCAATCCGATGGCACCTCGCCGACCTCAGTGGGCTGGCTCAGCGGTCTCCATCTAGGACTCCTGCCTTCTGCGTTTGCTTTGCTGTGTTTTTTTATGGATTTAATGCACAAGCACCTGTGCTACAGCATGTGTGTAGCTTTGGAGAATCAAGCTGCGGATTTCCCCCTAGGGAGGGGGGGGGTCTTCTCTTACTGCTGTCACGCTGTATACTTCAGGACCATGGACCCTGGTTTAAGTCCCTGCCTCAGTCGCTTGTCTCCCCAAACTAGAGCTGTGGTCACAGACGCAAGCCACCACATTCAACTCTGGGTGGGCAGTTCAGGAATTGAACTCAGGTCATGAGGATCAATCACATGGCAAAGCCCTTTCACCCAAGGAGTCATCTCCCAAGCTCTCCTCTTGCATTTAAACCTCGGACCCCCCCAAATGGACAGCACTTTACAGCTGTCCAATGCCTGCAGGCTCACACTTACTGGGTGCACAAACTGAAGCCATTGGACTGTTCTTCAGGTGATCAAGAAGCTTAGACAGGTTCAGTGATTTTCCCGAAGTTACCCAGCAACCAAATGCCAAGGCCCAGACCTGGATCCCTCAGGGGAGTGCAGACTCCCACGACTGAGGCCCAAGCCTAGTCCCGTCTGCAGAGAACAGGGATTCTGAAACTTGTACAACAGTGTCGGATAAAAGATGCGCACAGTGCCTGTATCCGTGTGCAGAAGTCATACTTGTCCTGGATATTTTCTGCCTACACTGTTACCCCAATAGGGTGTGTTCTAAAAGTAGCCAGAGATGGTAAGATAACATGTCTAAGCTACAGAGGCACTGGCGACTTTCAGGGTCTACCATGGCACCAAGACTTGGTTTAGTGGACGAGCATCAGGCTTTTCGGTGGCTGGATGTGGTCTAGTGTGCCGGCCTCCAGCATCACACTCAAGTTTCTTTGCCCTGTGAGTTAACATGGGCACACGCCTTTAAAAGCTCTTCTAGACACCCCCGTTAGCTCCGTTTTTCAGTGCTGCTCAAATCCCATGATCTGTAAGCAAAGAAATGACTTTGCCAAGTAGGCATGGTGGCACACACCTGTAATCCCCAGGAGGCAGAGGCAGGGGGATCACTGCAAATCAAGGCCGTCTTGGCCGACTTAGCAAACGCTAGGTGAGCTAAGGCTTCACAGGGAGATCTGTCGGGAAAAGAAAAAAGAAAAAGAAAGATGCCCGTTTCCCAATGTACGCTCACAATTCATTAACTCTAGGAACAACGTTTGTGTTTCTGTGCTTAGAGCCTTGGGGGACAAAGCTCTCTGATTGCATTTAAGGGTCTACCTTTTGTCACAGCCTTCAGCGGCTTTTCTTTTGCTGTTTTCTGGAACTCTCTGAAGATTCCTTTCACTAAGCTCCTGTGCCATAAGTCTGTTCCACCCCTACACTTGTGTGTGTGTGTGTGTGTGTGTGTGTGTGTGTATTGAGTTTTTAGCGAGAAATCACCCTTACCATGGAAACCCTACCCTGGCTATCCAGAGAACCAGCAAATGTTGGTTGGTCTGCACTGGAGCTGCCCTCCCCCATGATAACACACATCAGTGTACTAATTCTAACTTTGTTTATAAGTTGCATTTGTGTCTGCTCTCAGAGGCACTCCAGGGCAAGGACAGGTCCCTCAAGTCCCTGCATGTACTTATTGATTTGATACGTGGATGTGTTAAGCTATGTGTCTCCTGGGCCCTTGGGTTGTAGCTATGATGGATAATCAGACCTCCCACTTCTATTCAGAGAGTTTCTACTTTGGTGGAAAAGGCGCAGGACAGTTAGGGTCACAGGACAAATGGTTCTAAGAAGTGTGATAAAGAAAGGCACCGGAGAACTCAAGGGGAGACTGAGCTGCTGAGACCTCAGAGGGAGGAGCAGTCGAGGGAGATCCTAGCTGAGCAGGTGGTGTCCAAGCAATGTCTGAATGAGAAGTCCGTGTGAATCCTGTGGCTCTTTAACGGTACATCCTATCTGAAAGAGGAGCCAGCACAAGCCAAAGCCCTGTGGTCACATCGCGTGTTCGGTACTTCAGATGCTTCCAGGAAGCAAGTGTGGCTGAAGGAGAGTTTAGAAGGCAGGGGCCTGTGAGAACACCAGAAGTCAGCTCGTATGGAGCCTGATAAGAGCTTGGAATTTCATCCCAAGTGTAGAGGATGCCACTTAGAAGGCTTGGGGCAGGATGTGGCACCATAGGTCTCTATTATCACAACTATGCTGTACTGTAAATAGTCCCAGTCTCATTCATCAGTAAGCCCAGGCCTAGAGAGATCAGCTGATGTCCCCTGATGGCTCACAGAATCAGCAAGGACCGTGAGCCACGCAATTTCTCAGGGTTAGAAACAAGAGGGGTATATGTTTTAGTCTTTTTACCCTCAATCTGTGTAACAGAACTCAGCAAAATATCATGCATGGATAAGCCCAACCACATTCCTATTTGTACCAATAAAGTTTTATTGGCATACAGCTACATTCATTCATTTGTGTATTGCCTGTGGCGGCCTCTGTGAGGCAGCTGCAAGTTTAGTGACGGTGTTGCAGAGAACACATGCATGTCTCCGAAAGCTTTCAGTACTGTCTGGTCCTTGGCAGGAAACACGTGCCAACCTGGTACTGGAAAACATCAGAGCCACTGACCGTAGCTCACAGAGCACAGCTGTCCTTCCCCAGACAGCAGCATAATATCAAAGACAAAGAAACACATCTTGAAAAAAGTGATTTATTTACGAACCAAGACTTGAAAGCCAAAGCAACCGAGCACATAGGTGGCTACAGTCAGCGAGTGGCATATAGTTTAATCAGAATGGCTCCTTCACACTAGCCCTGAGTGCAAATCCAGTCATCCCGTCAGCAAACATTTACTGAGATTCTACACCAGACTGAAGCCAGCATCTTCTGCCAAACGAACTCGGACACAGTTATCTACAGAACAGAGTCACACACCAGGGACAGGCACAGTCCTTAGTCAGATAGCTGGAACACTGAGCTAGCCAAGGGAGTTCGGGAGGCTCATCTGAGGAGTGGGTAACGGACAGAGATCAGTAGGCAAAAAGAGGGAAGATCAGTCAGTAGCTGAGGAGGAGGCACCAGCGTGTGGAAGGGTTCTGGGGTAGGAGGGAGCCGTGTAGGCATTGGGAAATGCATAGCAAAATGCTCGTGTATCTGAAAGGCAGTATGGTTCAGTTCGGAGCACCCACATGGGGTGGGTCATAGCTGCCTGGGACCCCAGCTCCAGGGGATTTGGCACCCTCTTCTGGCCTGCTTGGTTACCTGCAGTCAAATGCACAACTCCCCCAGCACACAATTAACAAAAAATAAAAATAAAATATTTTTTAAATGAACTTGCAATGCTGAAAGAGTTTACCCTTCCGAGGAAAAAATTGCTTTTCTCGTTCCCAAGTCCGAGAGGAAGCCTCAGGGCCCTCATAGCCATGCTGGGTGTCGCCATCACTTATGCAGAGCTGCCATGCAGGTGCACCCACCCGTGCTTAGGACAAACATCGCCACCTGCTTCTGGAGTCATCACATCACGAACCACAGCTGTGGAGGCGTTTTAACCCTGTGCACCATGAGCCTGTCTTCTTGAATTCCCTCCCCCATTCATGAATTCTCTACCTTCAGTCTGTTTCTGTGCACGAGGTAAACAGGCCAGGGGAAAGCCC
Organism: Dicrostonyx torquatus; assembly: GCA_028555095.1. Taxonomy (NCBI): domain Eukaryota; kingdom Metazoa; phylum Chordata; class Mammalia; order Rodentia; family Cricetidae; genus Dicrostonyx; species Dicrostonyx torquatus. The sequence continues at coordinate 5,930,378 of JAQHUG010000040.1, forward strand.
TCTACTGACCTGGGATGGAGCTGAAGAGGTGTTGTTAGTTCAGGAGAGGTGGTGATGGAGGAGAAAGACAGAGAAAGGTACTTTCTGGTTTGCTCTGGTTTGGTTTGGTCTTCAGGAAAATTGTTCTTTAATTCTCTTAGCTTTTTCTGTAGCAAGCAAACGATAGTTGTGGCAGAAAATGTCAGCGGAGGCTTTCTGATGAGACGGTGCTTGACTTGGAAGCTCAGCACAGAGAAAGATCTTAGCCAAATAAATATGTGAGGGGTGACATGGCCACAAGCCCTGGGGCCAGAGCAAGATGAGGTTAGAGGGAAGACTTCCGAGCTGGAGTGCGGGGTGCAGGAGAAGAGGTGCAGGAACTGAGTCAATAGGGCTCATCATAATAGAAGGTTCCGGAAGTGATTCCTGAAGCAAAGGAAGGGCCACCTCACAGTAGCTAGCAGTGACCTCGTCTCAAGTACTCCATATCCACAGTGAGCCATTTCTATGCAACTTTCAATAAACCCAGTGAATGGGTACAGTTGCTACCACACCGTAGATAACTAACCTGAGACTCCGTGCGCTAAGGTCACTGGGGTCGAGTTACTTAGTGACTGTACCACAAAGGAACGTCAGCTTTTGGCTGCCTCTAGCTTCTGCCTCAAAATAGAGACCCGTGAAGCCTGGCGTAGCAGCTGTGTAGTCCTGGCTCTCTGGAGGTTGAAGGAGGAGGATCATAAGGTCTGGAAGACTTGGTCACAAAAGGAAAATTAGGTTGAGCCTGAGAAGCCATGTCTTTCTTCCCAACACTAAGATCTTTATGACTTTGAGGTCAGCCTAGTCTACATGATGATTGAGTTCCAGCCCGCCCAGGCTACACCGTGAGACTTTGTCTGGGGGGGGGTGATGGGGTGGAGAGAGAGAAAGAGAGAGAGAGAGCAAGCCTATATCCACGAAGCATTAATTTTATTGCTATTGTTTATTGTGCTTATTTTTGTAATTTCAAGTTTGGTCAACTGCATTGTTTTTTTCTGCTCAATTGTATAAATAAAAGTGGTTGACCTCAAGATTCTAATGGAAGGGTAAAAATAACAAGCTGTGAGATTTCTGTGAAACTGTTAATATGCCATGCAGGAAACTTTGATAAGGGCAGAAGACGGGTGGGCTAAAGTGTGTTTGGCTCGCAGTCACGTCACTTCTAACTATTGGGAGCATCCTTTGCCTAGAGGGTCAAAAGCAATCTGTCGCCCTCCCGGACTGAACCGCAGCCTGGTACGCTGCCCTCTTCTTTTTTCCCTGGCATCAGGGCTTCAACTGCTAGGATGGTACAGAGGTGTGGTCAGGCTGGTGAGAGGATCCAGCTGAGGGATCCAATCTCTATCCCCAGCAGTGACATCCATTGCTGGGAATGGGCGACACTTCCTGGGAGTCATTGTACGGTCATCATCTGAGGCTTTGTGGCCTCGGAAAGTTTAAAAACATTAGTCCCCAAAGATTCTGCAGGGGTGCGTGGGCAAGGAGTGTCTGTGCCTCAGGAATGCACCCCTCCACAGGAAGACATGGGACATTACCTAGCATGTTTTAACTATGAGCAAAAAGGAGCCCTCTGATTGCTCCCACACAAAAAAGAAAGAGAAGAAACTCTTTCTTTAGAAAGTTAAAGTCGGAAGTAGGTTTAAAATTATCTTCCTTAGCAATGAATACACCACCTATTTATTTTTAACAAGGGTTTTTTTTCCAGTTTAATCACATTTACTGTTTTCATTGTCAGTATTGATTTTTTTTAATTATTGAGGAAAATAGTAAAAATGAGATATAGAAAAAGAATCGCAAAGTTTGGGCATGTGGCTCTCTTGATAAAATGCAAAGCCTGGCTTGGATTCCTCAGTATGGCATAAATGGGACCTGATATTTATCCTTTATTTCTTTATTTGTAGTTAATTGCTTTCTACTCTAGGATATTCCCTTTGCTGAATTTTTATCCACTATAAACACCACTGCGACGACCATCTTCCTTCATAGAACTTTTCTCTAAAGTCATTGTTGTCACATGCTGTGCATGGGTGTGAGTGTCAGGGTTGTCATCAGGCTGGGTTGCTGGATCAAAGGGGGATAATCCTTGCCCTTCTTATTCTTTTTGCACGACTGCTCCAAGCATCGTAGATGAATCACTGAACTTCGACCAAACATGGATAACAATATCCGTTTCGTGATGCTTTTGCCTTTTGTTGATGGTTGGTGATTTGATAGGGCAGATTCTTTCCTTGTTTTGCACACAGTAAGAGGAAGGCATTGTCTTTTCTTTGAGAAGATTGAATGTGCTTCAGGAGCAAAATGCCACAGCGGGCAACAGCATTCCTGTGCCATGCTGACCATCAGGGTTTCCTGTGGTGGGCAGGTTCTCTCCCAAGTGCCAGCTGCAGCAGCTACCAGCCTCCTGAAGCAGTCAGGCAATGGAAAGGAGGCCAAGACAACTGAGGAGCTGAGAGCTTTCTTTTATACTCAGTGGCTACGTGAGATGAGTAACCCCTCCGCCAGCCTGCATCGTTCAGGGCTGGAGGGAGCAGGGCCTCCTCCTAAGAGGAGGAAGCTGACGTTGGGAGCTCTGATGTCTTCACCTTTGCAGAAAGTCCCTCTCGTCCTGCTAGTTGCTTTCTTGGGGAAGGGGATTCAGAGACTGCGTCAGCTGGTTCGTTGGTGTTTTAGTAGTGCTAAGGATTGCGGTCAACCAAGGCTTTCACATGTCGGGCATGTGTCGTACTGCTGACCTACAATTGTGTGACAAGGTGTGAAAAATGCATGGTGTCCCGTCCTGCAGCATTACAAGGTGATGCAAACAGTGTATGGGTCAGGGAGTGGAGGCAGAGAGCCGTGGATCAAATATGGGATGTGCTTTTTACTTTGTGCTTTCTATTTTGAGATGGGGATCTCACTTGTCTAGATTAGCTCTGATTTCTGTAGCTCAGGAAGTCTTGGGTTTGCAATATTCTCACCTCAGCCTCCAGAATAGCTAAGATTACAGGTTTACACCACCAGGTCCAGTTTCTTGTTACCTTTAAAGAAGATTCTCTGAAAGCTGGGCGGTGGTGGCGCACGCCTTTAATCCCAGCACTCGGGAGGCAGAGGCAGGCGGATCTCCGTGAGTTCAAGACCAGTCTGGTCTACAAGAGCTAGTTCCAGGACAGGCTCCAAAACTACAGAGAAACCCTGTCTCGAAAAACCAAAAAAAAAAAAGAAAAAAAAGAAAAAAGATTCTCTGACAGTTGAGTCTCCTTACCTCCACTGGGGCCGCTAGCTCTCTTTACCTCCATAAAATGACCTCATACTGCCTGCCATGGATGGACAAACTTGAAGGAAACTAACAACATTGATGTTTAGGATGCAAGGGTCCTTGGTTGACTCATCCCTGCTTCTCTTCTATCCTATCCCTCCCTCTCTCAGACCATCATGGTTTGATATGGGTGGGATGTATAAATTCAAGGATTAGTAGATGATGGATGGATAAGTGAATGATGGATAGCTGTTTGGATGATGGATGGATTGATGGATAGATGAGTAATTGACAGATGGATGGATGATGGATGGAGGACAGATGGGTGACAAATTGATGATTGGATGATGGATGAATGGATGGACGGATGGATGGATGGATAGATGGATGAATGACAGATGGAGATGGATAGATGGATAAACGGATAATGGATCGATGGATAATTGACAGATGAATGAATGATGGATGAAGGACAGGTGGGTGACAGATTGATGAATACATGATAGATCGAAGGACAGATGGATGAATAGATTGATGGATGGATGGATACATGGATAATGGATGGTAGATGTGTGGATGTGTGATGTATAATGGGTTAATAGACAAATGAATGGATGATAGCTAGATGGTTGATGGACAGATGATGGATGGTTTTGATAAATAATGTATAGATGGATTGACAGGTGGTGGCTAGTGGGCAGATGGTGCATGGGTGAATGATGAATAGATGTATGCATGTATGGAAGTAACTAACACTTCCAGTGTCCCTAAGTGTCAGAATGTGGGTGCAAGACTATCTCTCTAACACCTTATTCCCTTTAAATATTCTCAGCAACTTAAAGATGAATGTGTCATTAATTTTTTTCTAACATATAAGGAACCAAAGGCCTAGCTGGACAATGACACATCTCGTATTTGAGCCACAGCTGTCTTCCTCCACAGCCTGGCCTAATTCACTGTCTGCATTACCCAAGAATCTTGTAAGAGAGAACACCATGAATTTCTCATGTTTTGTCACACCAGTGCAGCTGAAACTTTGCTCCACCATGCAGCTCCCGGTGCTGAGGGAGGGAAAGCTAGAGACTAGCAGGTACCCCGGTTTCCTCCAAAAGTCGCTTTCTCCCTTCACTGCTGACCAGCTCCACCGTCCACCCCGAGGCTTCCAGCATGCAATTAAAATCCTGTCTTGCCCAATTGGGCACCTAATGGGATCAGCAAGAGTGGAAGCTGCCTCATTAAGACATAGTTTGTACCTCAGGTCCATTTCGTGGGCAAGTGAAACAATGCCTGATGGGTCAGCCTGAAACTGTGTGAGATGGCCTTCCAGGCCACCCTGGGCTGTCCCTGTAGGTGGACATGCAAGGTGCACACACAACTTGCAGACACTTGGATGGACACTGGCCTCTCGGCTCAGTTATGACAGCCAGGCAGCCTTCCTGCTATCTGTCTGTAAGTCAAGGCTCATCGTGGGCTTTGTAGCTTTGGGTGGTGGCGTGTGTTTAGTGTCCCAGGAGCCTGCAGAAACTGGCATAAGGGGAGAATATTGACACAGCGCAAAAGTATTTGCCCTTTGTGGACTTCTGGATGCTTAGACTCCACAAACAGCCCCTGTCCCTCGTTCTTAAGAAGCACTGGGACTGTTTCAATATTTTCTGCTCATCGGGTTAGCAGGGTTTTTTTTAGTTTGCTTCATTTCAACAAATGTCTTCTGAGAGCCCTGCAAGAATGCACCTGTGGTCAGTGAAGAGCATCAACTCTTCACAGCCGAGAGAGAGAGAGGATGACCAAACAAGGAAGTATGGCTAAGGTCTTCTCAGGTGCTGGGGTCACCAAGAAAACAAGGCCCACAGCATAACAGTGGATGACTAAGATTAAGGGTGGGGACCTACAAAGAAACTGGTCAGAGGAGGGCGAATGGGAAGGCTGAAAAGGTACTGGCCATGCGAAGAGGCCTGAAAAATATTCCAAGCAGAGAGAACAGAAAAGTGCAAAGGGCCTGGGGTGAGAGTGTGGAGCTAGGTTCGCTCTGCAGAAGAAGGAGAACGACTGGAACCCAAAGGCTACAGAATGGGAGAAGGAGAGGGCAAGAGAGGCCAGCGCTGGCTGCTCTAAGAGGACCCCTTTAATGGCTCGCTAGTAAGCACTAGTTCTCCTTTGCTATGAGAAGACAGGGCAACCATCACTTGATCCACACCTCCTCGTCCATCCCCACACCAACCAAAGGAGGTGGACATCGTTTCTGCCATAGAGGTGGGAAATTGGCTGTGTTTAAAACATTCGCAGGGAGGAAATGGGGGGAACCCAGGCTCCAAGACTGTGTTTGTGCTCTCACTCTTTGGCTGTTGCCCTCTTTCTCCATCCCCCTCTACCTCCCTTTCTTCACCCCTCCATCCTTCTGTCTACACATCCATCCATCCATCCATCCATCCATCCATCCATCCATCCATCCATCTATCCTCCCATGCCTTTCCTTTCTCCTCTCCTCTTTTCTCTCTCCTCCTCTTTTTCTCTTTCCCTCATTGATTCCTAAGCTTTAGGATCGCACTTTGTGTTGTGGTGTAAAATAAGAGCAGTCTGCTCATGTGTGCGTGCATGTGTGCGTGCGTGCGTGCACGTGTGTGTGTGTGTGTGTGTGTGTTTCACAAAGGAAACTTGGTGCTCGGCATACTGTATCCACTGCACAGCAGTTGACTTCACTGTCCACTCAACACCGCAATCTCGGGCTGTTCTCTGCAGCTCACGCATGGTGGGAACCAAGCCTGAGTGAGGAGGATTAGGTTAGCCGGCATTACTGTGTTCTGCAAAGGCCTCCTCTCACCCTCCAGTCACACCTCTGCATAAAGAGAGCCATATATGGTCATGCTAGACAAAAATATGCCTTGTCCCCAACTAGAGGCAGCATCCCTGACTTCAGCATGAAGAGTGTGTGAGTGACAGGGACGGCCACTTAAAGCATGTCTTACACTTGGGTGACAAAAAGTTCCTGGAACGTTTCGACAAGATGATAGCCACAACGTGACAGAGGGCAGTGGTTACTGACTCGGTGGCAGTCTCTGTCTGGCCACTGTGCTTCTGTGCACCGTAGGCGTGTGACTGCATCCAGAAGGTCAGTGAGCCGTTGTCCCCAGGATGAAGCCTCCGTGGTGTTTAATTAGACCAGGGCTTCTTACCTGGAACACCGATGCTGCTTTTTACTGACTTGTCCTTTGGCGATGAGAAGGGAGTCTCGTGTTCATTCTAGGATGTCAGGGTATTCCTCCTTTATTGTCTTAGCTCCCCAGCGCAGTTGTAGCCGATAACAATGTCTCTAGGTATCAACGATCGCCTCCTGCAGTGCAAACCCCGCCCTACTCCTGCCAGGCTCTTATTCAAAGTGTCTGGTTTAGTAGAATGGGATACATTCTCCACTTAGCTCCAAAACTTTTAGTACGTACAACTCTACCCCATTCCTAGCCCTAACAGTAACATCCATGGCTAGTCAAAGACTTTGCCTGAGGAAAAGTCTGATGCAAAGGAAAATGGGACACACCTGCATCCTGGTCCTTGGGAGGCTCAGGTGGAGAGATTGTGATCATGAGTTCCCAGCCAGTCTGGACCACAAAAGACCTTAGGAGGAAGGATATGGGTGTGAAAGGGAGGGAGGGGGAGCAGAGTAAACTGAAAATTCAACATCAAAAGGCATGATGGACATGTGCCTATTAAGGCACACAAGGATGCCTTTGCTTCTCCACCTCCCGCCATTAGTCAGCATGACTCATGCTAGCTGCTTTAACAAGCAACCCGTGAATCTCAGGAGTCCAGCAGAGAGCACACAGATTTCTCACACATATAAAATCTTCTCTAAGTGAATCGATGTCACCTTCGCTATAGAATGGCTATGTCATCTGGGGTGCCCGACTTCTAAAGGCACTGAAGACAGCAGAAAGGAACCCTGTAATTGAGGTTCATTACTCTGCCAACATCTCATGTGTCAAAAACTGGGGAATGCAGTCATCCTGTAGAGACAGAATGAGACGCTGGAGCCTCCCTGTGCCGTCACCCTCGATATGGGACTTTCGGCTTCTTGAACAGTGATCAAATCCTTGTTTGTTTGTTATTTCTAGTGATCTGAATTACAAGGGAACAATATTTCACACGGCCCAGTCTTCCCTAACCATTCCTGTATGATTATGTCCAACTTCCCCATCCTCCACCCTTCCATTCTGACTTGAGGAGTGTGCATTCTGCTTGGGGACTCTGTACTTTTCTCTTGCCCTGGATTAAGTAGGTGGACATGCATCCTGGAACTATCAACTGGACTTGAGTCCTCACTTCCCACCATGCAGCAGCTGAGGGATGAAGTGACAGTCACACTTCGGGGGGGGGGGTTTCTTCAAAACCAAAGCTCTGCCGTGCTCATCCGACTTGATCTCTTCTTACCTGGAAAATCCTGCCAGCTTAAATTGTCCCCGCTCCTGGCTTCTCGGGATTTTATCTCCAGGCACCCATGCTTCCTTGAACAACCCCGGAAGCGACACAATCATCCCTTACCAAGTGAAAGTCTATTGACTTTAGGTCTCTGCCTACGCCCACTGAGGCAGCCCCTTCTCCTACAATCGAGGCGAGGGCTCCGCTTCCACCTACCATGCTATTCTTCTCCTGGTCCTTCCAACTCCAGCCCCAGGGCTGGCTCAACCCCTGCCATGTTGCAGATGTCCCAACTCCACTGAGGATGAGCTTGTGGGATAGTGTGAGCTGCGCAGGGGCAGAAGTTTAGAAACTTATCAAAGGGATTGCCTACAGTTTCTCCTCCTCTGCTCTAACGGAAACTCCTTTAATACCATCCAATCAGTTCTTCGTGGGCTTTAAAACTTGAATCTTGAGAGTAGTTTTGTTTACACAGCAACTTACTGTTTACTTAACAACTCTCCCCCACCCCCACATGTGTGCCGATGTGTGCACTATACTATAAATGCACTGTGACACGCACTTATAAAAGCATTAGTGCACCTTGTTATTTATCTACTGCATAGCACATCATGTACCATATGTACACGTGAGGACATATATTTCCATACATAGGCCCGTTTTTTTCCTGATCTTTATTCCACCATGGATGGTCAGAATGCTGTAATGACTAACAGACACAACAGTGACCCCTGCAATTAGCAGAGGGAAACTGATGGCTGCCGCAGTACCCACGGGTAGCGGCAGCAAGTCTTGACGAGAGCCCTATCAGGCCCCAGCATCTAGGCTTTTGTCCTGCTGCCGCCTCGCCTTTCCCGACTTCTTCTGCTTCCAGTTCCATGCTAACATTTGTACTGCAAACAGAGTCATTGTTCTCATAAATAAACCGATGAGATAGACAAAGCAGAAGGCTAAAGGCTGCAGCCTGCGCCAACTGTAATGCTCTTCCCGAAGAGTTTCCATCTTCTCCTCTTAGGATGCAGACTGCTTCGGCTTCTGTTGCAGGCTCAGGACAGATGTTGAGCCCTCCCAGCATCTCTCCAGCCCCCCACCACCCTGCCCCTCGTCCCTCTTTATTTGAATCTGGGTTTCTCAGTCCTATGAATACTGAGCCACATACATCTCTGAAATGGCAAGGAAGAGTGTCCTGTGTGCTGGAGGATGCTGAGTGATACCTGTGGCCTTCATCCTCTGGATGCCAGGAGTACCCATGCTCCAGGTTGTGACCATCAGAAAATGTCTCGCTTGACCAGTGTGACCCCGATGAGAACACCGACCAAAACAGAGTGAATATACAAGTTTCTGCTCTAACATTAAGGACCCTGAAACAGGAAGGCTCTGGGTGACTATAAACTTCCCCTTCCCAAGGAAGGGGATACTGGCTGTTAGAATATCAGGGTAGAGGTTTAGCTCAGGTCTCAAGTCAAACACCCACGTCTCTAGTTTTTCTTTCTCTAGGCTCAAATTCTCCCACCTTTCGTGATGACGGTCTCTCAAGAGGAAGAGAGTGTAAAAAGAGAAAAGGAAAAAAATGTAAAAAGAAAAAAAGAAAGAAAAAGGCACAGTCTCAAAATTACACAGCCTTACAGTCCACCCAGCTAATAGAATTATGTATCGATTCTTAAATTTAGACATCGGATTTCATCTCTTACTTAAATGTATCTGTGTGTTTTAATAGGAACACTCAGCCTTGCTTTTATTAATGCAAAAACATTAAGTCACCAGGCCTGGATCTGAAAGCCTTAAAGGGCTGTTTCTACCAGAACCTGTCATAAAATGTGCTCTCAAGCGTGTCCCCTTTAAGAGACTCCAGAATTAAATGTTCCCGTATGTGAATTTTATTTTGTACAGCACATTTGCTTTATGGCTACAATTAAGTTAGATGTGCCGATAACAATGTCTGTTTTCCATTTTAAATCGCACATTCCAGACACCGTGTATTGTTTTATTATCTAATCCACATGCTTTTAATTGCAATTATGGTCCCTTATGAGTCCCCTGGGAGGGCATGATTGCAATTAAAAATGTAATTTAAATGTTAATTAATTACATTCATTTTCTAAACTGGGAAAATTTCATTTATTATTTTCATGTGTTGTTCATTTATCCTAAATGCATTACCTTCTAAGTGTTTTTTTTTCCTAAATTAAGTGTTATGTTTATAAAACAGGGTGTTTAATACCCTTTAAAATTTTTGTGAGGGTGTTTGTACAAATTATTACTTTAAATTAATTGATTTTGCACTATGTGTGTGAGCTATAGGTCCTAAATATAATAAAAATAATGCTGGAGGTTGTCCCCAGGCTCCTCAGTGGCACCATCCGATAGACGCTTTCGGATTGACTCGGAAGCTCAGAGGCAACATGTGTACCTCACAGAGCCTCCGCTGTTATTGTTTTCCTCACACAAAGGACGAGGGGCATGGAGACTACAGACGACACAGATCATTAATATGAAAGGAGGGCTTCTTCCCTCCAGATGGAAATTGAGGCCTACGGAAGAAATTTATCGTTAGATTAATAAGTCGTCTTGGCTTGTATGAATAAATAAGGGAGAACAAGAGAAGGACCGCCCAGACGGAAGCCTTGAAAATCATCAGAACTTTCTAGAAAAGAAGATGTTTTATGCATAGCTCTGTTTCTCCAGTCCTGCCTATCATTATCTCTAGTTTACCTGGCCTAGACTAGAGGGTCCTTTCAGACAGGAAGAAATATCAAGAAAGACATCTCTATTTTAAACTCTGGACCACACCAGTTTGGGGGTAATTTTAGTGAAAGCAGGCTGAAGTCCCAAGAGGATCAGGGCAGAATTTCAGTGGATTTGTTTTTCTTTCCTTTTTTTTCAACTCAACTGCAAATCCATGTTACATGTAATTAATTAATAAAAGCTTAGGGGGGTATTTTTTCCAATGTTAGTTTCCTATGCAATTGGCCACATCCTTTCGTTAGCTCGTTAATCGTAACAAGGCCTTCTGTGCCTGGAGTCTGGTTATAGTTTGGTTAGTTAGATCTGCAATATTTAAAAAGTGTCTGGCCAAAGCCATAATCAGCTCACAATTTTACCTAGTGCCCGCTCGGCATAGGCTTCTCTGTGGATGGCTGAGGACAAGGGAGGGGAGAAGGAACGGGTGTGCCCAGCTTAGTGTGCCCAGCCAGTGTCGGCGGTGTCTTTGCTCTCAACTCTTAGCTTGTTTCAGTCCTTGCATTCTCTGAGGCAGATCGCATTGCTCAGTCCACACTGCAATACCATGAGTGTGACCCTTTCCATTTCAAAGGGGAAACTGAGGCATGCAGGATTCCCAGAACCTGCTAAGGATCCATGGCTCCTTTCCAGTTCTGTAACCAGGATCTGTGCCCTGGAAGGCTGATCTAGTTTTTTTTTTTTTTTTTTTTTTTTTTTTTGTGCCATTCCATACCACTGGCCAGCCTATGGCTGAGAAACACTGCTGGGTCACACAGGAAACACCGAGGGGACGAGGGAGGGAGGATGGAAGTCAGGTCTGGAAGGTCAACTCCTTTGTGCAATCTTAGATGACACCCACCTCCGTGATATGACTTAGTTTCCTCTTGTAAATCGTACACAATCATAACACCTGTCTCAGGCGACGCCTGGCGCTCCCTCAGAACAAGGAGGCTTGGACTGAGGCCGCAACGCTCATCCACTGTGGTCGCTGCCTTCCCCATCACAATCTTCACCGAAGCAGAAGTGAACGGCCTTAGCACAATCACCAAAGCCTTTCATTGGTAAAGCAGGCATTCAATGATAAAGGGTTGCTCAATTCAGTGAGGCAACAGAGATGTCTAGAATGCGGGACATTAACTAATAACGCATAGTCGGACAGGCCAGACATAAAGCTATACTATTATGGGCCAGAGTGAAGGGGATACTGAAATCCAGCGTCACTTTTTTGAGCTCTGCCACTGCTACCAACTGCCCCTAAGTCTGGGTTCCCCGGCTCCTTCATTTAGAATGAATGTGGACACACTCTACAGCGGATCCTTTTTTTTTCTTTGCTTTTTTGAGACAGGGTTTCTCTGCAGCTTTGGAGTCAGTCCTGGAACTAGCTCTTGTAGACCAGGCTGGTCTCAAACTCACAAAGATCCTCCTGCCTCTGCCTCCCGAGTGCTGGGATTAAAGGTGTGCGCCACCACCGCCCGGCCAGCAGATCCTTTACAAGCCATCACTCACAGCTGATAGTTATGAAACCGTGCCAGGTGATGTACCCTTGGGTTTATTGGGCACCTGGGTCCTGTATTCACTACTCCCTATTACTATGATAAAACGCTGTGCCCAGAGTAAAACAAGGAAGAAGACTGCAGTTGGTTACCATTCCAGAAGGATTGAGTCCATCTTGGCCGGAAGGGTGTGGCAGCAGAAGCAGGAAGCTGCGAGCTCACGTTTCATCGGCACACAGGAAGTAAAGAGAGAAAGAAAGGGAGAGGGTGAACAGGAAGTGGGTCCAGGTTTCAAAACTTCCTACCCAGCATTCAAAACATCTCCTCCAGTGAGGCTGCACCTCCTAAGGGTTCCAGAACCTTCCCAGACAGCGCGGCCAACTGAGGACCAAGCGCTCAAGCATATGAGCCTGGGGGGGGGCATTTTTTCATTCAAACAAACACAGAGGTGCAGGCAGCCCCCCTCTCCTGTTCCACAGACATCTGGGCCAGCACTGCAGCCTGCCGTGCGGCTCTATGCACACGGCAGTGACTTGGGACTTAGTTTGGAAATGAGCACACCCACCCGTGCACCTCGACGCCTCGTGCAGGTCCGTGCAACCTAACTTGAGACCCAGGTGAGCGGGCTGGGTGCTGACACTTACCTTTCCCTGGTGGACTCACCTGGAGGGTGTTATGGAGCATGGATGATGAGCTGTCTGTCAGGATTACAAACTGTCTGCTCACCTGACTGAAGAGATACGCCAGTGAAGAATAGAGCCTTATTCTCACAGGGATAATCTTCCAGAAAAGGAAACTCAGTAAAATAATAATAATAATCAGTCGGGCAGTGGTGGTACATGCTTTTAATCCCAGCACTAGGGAGGCAGAGGCAGGCGGATCTTTCTGAGTTCAAGGCTAGCCTGTTCGACAGAGTGAGTTCCAGGACAGCCAGGGCTACACAGAGAAACCCTGTCTCAAAAAAGTAAAAAATAAAAACAAAAAACTAATATACAGACAGACGGACAGACAAATGGTAGATAGGTAGGGAGGAATGTAGGCAGGTACATGGATGATAGATCAGTAGGAAGGTAGATAGAGATAGATTGATAGATAGATGATAGATAGATCTTGCAAGCACTGTGGAAGGCACATGTGTGAGCACATATACACGCACACACGCACACACACTTGCACACACTTGCATTCACACAGCCTTTGCTCTAGAGAGTCAGCGTTCACTAGACAGAGACACAGCCTCGCGCTGATCCTTCGTTCCCTGGTGTTTGGTAGCAGGTGTGTCATGTGCCTGGTAGTTATTGCTTGTTACTTGGGTGGCATCTTTGGGCTTTTTCTATCTGAGTCTATGGCTCCACTCTCCTCCAATTCTTTCTCTCTTTCCTTCACTCACCTTCCCCCTCCCATGAGCAGTTGTTCCCCAAAAGGCTTCAATGAACCCCTCCCAGACTGAAGTAGCTCCCTGCCTTCACCCTTAGAAGCCACTGGATGCCTCTAAGCAGCAGGTGTCAAAGGGACAGCCCTTGATCCCTCTAGGGAGGAGGAGGAGGTGACTGTGGGCTCAATTCCCCAGTCCCCAGTGCAGGGTCTGGTAGGAAGGCTTTCTGGAGACTTCTTAATTGGGGGTTGCTAGGGAACATCATTATAAGAGTGAAAAACCCACGCAGGACTTGGCAGCGCTATTCCTTCCAAGCCCACAGCCTTCCGTTCAGCTCTGATTACTATAGTAGGTGGCCGTGACCCGTGCAAACTCGCTCAATGTTTCGCAAGCATTTAAGTCAAGGATAATAGAATATTCACAACGTAGCATTGCTATCCCAAGACTGTGTTTTATTTAGGAGTGCATTTTCTTCACATCTTCTCCTGGAGCCTGCAAGCCTCCCAGGAGGAAACGCCAGGTGTGGAGGAGAGTGTTGTTTTTCTTAGCCCAAGAGGCTCTGGGTTCCAGTGTAGCTGAAGATCACTGTGGCTTAAGTAAGGAGTGAAAATTAGCGTCACCTGGTGGCCCAGGGTTCAGTCAAAGCAGCTCAAATTTTGTATGCAAGTGAATCACCTCCAGGTTTCATTAAGATGCAGGGGAAGGGGAGACGCTTACAGAGCAAGCCTGCTGTGCCCTGAGATTCCACAGCTCCTGGGAGCTCCCAGCAGGGTGATTACTCTGGTCCTCAGACCACACTTGGAGAAGCAAGTCTTCAATTCCAATTATGGCAGCATTTTGTCTTCTGTGAGCCCATTGGCTTATGGGTCCCTTTCTTTTAGTTAAAATAATGGTGGTGCTTTCCACAGGGGCAGGGTACC